>MCJB01026343.1:51193-72026 GCA_002018475.1 Nicotiana obtusifolia
GGGGGGGGGGGGGAGATTGTGTGATATGGTATTAAGTAGGAGTTATATGGTTGGGGTAACTATGGAATAGTAAAGAAAGAATCTGATAAAAAGGCAAAAGGAATTAGATTGCATTTATATTGATTCTACAGATATATTACGTCTCCAGAACATTATGCGAGCACGCCACCAGGGGGAGGCAGTAAGGGTTCCCGCCCAGGATGTTATTGAAAAATAAGTGTGAATTAACACTTGATACATAAGGAGAAAGTGCGAGAGGTAAGTTAAGACAACAAAAATAACCCAAGAGATATTACACGGAATATAGATAGAGAATGGACCAATAAGTACTTAGTAGTGGATTCAGGAAGAGTCTAGTTATGGCTAGACAAGAGGATACAAATAAATCAACAGATCGTGCAAGATAAACATAGTGAAACCCAACATAGGGAATTCAGTCTCACAGATATGACATCGTGATCCTTGAGAAATATTCAGATAGGAGTAGGGGTAGTTAAAGGTACCTTATAGGTGTTGCAGAAATAAAAGAGAGTGCCACTGTGGAGACAATCAAAATTTCAGTTTTGAAGCAACCTTACGAGCACAAAAGTGCAGAGGTAAGTAACTAAGGATAATTATGGGCGAGTAAGATCATCCAAAAAATCCTTCGGGTATACGACAATAAGCTCGCAGCTCCACTAAGTACTACAATGGAATACTAGATGAGGAAATAAAGAAGAAGGCATCACCCTAAGCATAGTGACCTAAAGAAGAAATGATCTTGTTACAACAGTCTCACTACAGTATTGTATGCACTCCATAAAAAAGTGGCACCTATCGTGGCTAATGAACGGGAAGAAAAAAAAATCAAGTGTGATATTTGAGATTATATGAGTTACAAGGAATTCCAGTATTCATAGGCACTAAGATAAGCCAAGTATCGATGCAGCAAGTGGCAGAACGATCAGGAAAAGTAATTGCTTATGTTTAAAGACAAGTGAGAAGGCACAAAAAGAAATCTATGGTGCTAGTATAAAGAGATATGTGTAGGCCGCAAGCTAAAGTACGGTAGAGTGACAAGGTTTTAGGTAGATAGGAGTAAGGATAAGAAAAGGTGAGTGAGAAAGTATAAGAATAGGTAAGGCTTTGGAATTAAACCCATCAAAACGAGAGAGCCGATGGTTTTCGTAAGTTACAGAAAGCTCATATAGCTAGAATTAACTCGGAGGAGTCTAAGACTAAGAGCATATAGAAGAGATGGAATACTACCCTGGTAGTTGAATAAGTGTGTAATTGTTATAAATAAGAGGATGACGTTTAGGCCTTTGATTGAGTAATGAATTAAAAAAAAGTTATTTCATGAATTGCACGGGTCTCTTATTCATGTTTAGTTTATCTTGTTCACTAGCCCATAGAGGTTTCTATTACTCCCAGGTCTAACTTATCCTTCTGGTAATCACGTTGGAGTCACCAACTTGTTTCTCGAAATGAGGATATGACTTTATGGCTTATGCTCTTTTATTGTTTCAAGGCTCGTCTCCTTTTGTCTTCCCTTCACTTGACTATACACTCTGTCATCCTGTCATATTTTGATTTACCGTTATCACTTATTTATCACATCTTAGTCATAATGCTTCATTTACTCTCTTCTTATTCTCCTGCTAATATTTCTGTCTATCACTTTATTCTAAAAACTTCAATAAAACATTCTTTCACTTTTATCTCCCCTTGCTCCATCCACTGACTCTTCGGGTCGCCCAACATTCTCTCTTAACTAGGGGTGAGAGTCATACTAAGGTAAATATTTATCCATTCTAGGATTCAAGTGCCTATCTTCTAAAATTTTTGTACACTCTAATATGCATATCGGACTGTACTGTTCTAGAGCTCACCACCTGGGTGTCTCACAAGAAGAACTATTACCATGTTTGCAATATCATTCGAAAATGTCAGCTAACTCTAACAATCCATCCACCATTTTGGGTTACTTTAACCCCAGTTGGATCTTAATATCCCATCCTTCTCTGAAACTATATCTGCTAGCTCCCATAGGTCATAACTGAGATGAGTGTGGTCAATTGTATATATCTCTGTTACTGTTGAAAGTAACTCATAATGCTTATATTTCTCTGCCTGAATTGTAAATACTAATAATCTTCACTAATTGGGTACCTCGTAACCTTCTTCACCTTGCTTCTTTTACTTGTTGAAACTTGTATCTACCTTATGATTCTCTTGTTGTTTTTTACAATATAGGTGGATAGATATTCATTCCTTGGGGCTCCTTATTAAGAAGCTTACACGTCTAACTACACACATGATCTACTGAAGACCTTACATTTACTCATCATAAGCATGATTCAAAATCTAGTTCCTCTGATTCAAGTCTTCCATAGTCACATTCAATCTCTTACCAACTATTTTTGTTGGATGTAGGTATCGTTGTATTATGAATAAAATAGAATTTATGAGTTTTAATTCTTACAATTGAGCTCTACCACTCGATCTGGAGTAAGAAGAAAGAGTGACAGTCCTAAATTCCCAGTAGCCTCCTTCTTATAAGTGCGGTGCACAACACACCCATACACAAGACTCTACTAGACACAACTTGTAGACTCCCTAGGACAAAACTACTCTGATACCACTTTTGTCACGACCCAAACCGATGGGCTGTGACGGGCACCCGGTGCCTTACCCAATAAGGTACCAACATAACGTATCTTTCTTATCATACCATCATGGGTAAATGGGCCAGAAGGGACGTCATGATATAAACAAAATATAACATAAGGGAATACTCGACATAGGATGACCCAACATGTAATACAAACTTATACATGTGACATACAGGCCTATAAGACCAAAATGATCACTTGTACACTCAAAACGTATGCCGACGAGGACATACAATCATTCATATGCATCACATCTGTCTACAAGTCTCTAAGAGTACATAAATGATGTGATTCTTCAAGTTAACAAAGAATCAACCAATCAAGATCAAGATCTTGAAATGAAATGTGGTTAATGGGCTGATTAAAAGAAATAAGGTATCTCAAGTTTTAGGACTCGAAATCTGATGATTCAAAAAATGAGGTGAAAGATGGCAATCTGAAGTATAAGAAAGATAATTTACTCGTTTAAAATAAGTAAATATTGGTGTTGTACTGGTTTGATGAAAGTTCTTATTCTAGGATATCTAAAGAACGAATTAGCTCAAGAAACGTGTTCTTGAATGAAAAGTTTCTAAAGTCACCACTTGGAACCAATTAACATGAAAAAGAAACACGACACACAATTGAAAACAAGATGAAGACTATCACCACCTTGCTTGGAACCAAAAACAAGGATAAAGAAGACAAAATAGAGAAAAACACTCTATTGCAAATTAGGGCAAACCTCAAAAAACGTGCATTTTGCTCTAAAAGGCATGAGAACCCTTTATATAGGCCTAGGGTCTCTTCTTTAATGACTAAAATTCCTATTCTAATAAGAAAATAACATAGCTAAAGACAAAGAAAGTAAAATCTCTATTCTACATGGAAATGAGACTAGAATCCTACTAAAGAAAAAATCTTTATTCTAAAAGGATTAACTAAATCCTATTAAAATAAGGAAATAATCTTGGCTTATTGAAATAAATTTTGAGCTTCTTGGACTTCTTGCGCTTCTTGAAAACAAGTCCATATGTTTGGACTTGAGCTCTAAAACATGATCTTTGCCAAAATTTAACATTGATTCTTCATATTCATCACTCTCCCCTGGTTGAGAAAGACTCGTCCTCGAGTCTAGAGGTTCCACAAATGGTACAAGATTAGCAACTTCCATAACTTGGTGGAACTCATATTCACCAGGCTCTAAGTTACATTTTTCTAACTTGTCAAAGAACTTCATCGTGTCGTAAAAAAGCTTAGCATGTGGTCGAACTAAATTCCACTTTCTTAGTAGTAACTTTGTACCAATATTTCTGCAATAAATCCTCCTAAATAGATTTTCAAACACTAATCCATAATCATAAGTTATTATTTTTTTTTTTTTATCTTCAAGAATTTTGAACTTCTCCATGTCAATGTGGTGCTTATGGGATATGCCAAAAAAGTCGATTTAGTAGCACGAAAACCCTTAGAAGAATCAAATTCAAGTACCTTTGGATTAATCTTGGAGATCAAAGTATATCTTCTAGAGAATTCATTAGCAAAAACGCTCTCATACTTAACTAGATCATAACCATTGATGGAATTTGTGTTGAGATATCTTGTTCCAACATATTCTTGAAAATATTCATCCTTTGGGGACAAGAAAAAAGCTAGAACAAAGTATGAACTCAAACCCTCCATTATGGACTCCTTTATGACCAATCCTTCCTTTTTTGACTAAATTTCATGGACTTTTGGACTAACGAAATATGCCGCCTCATTTGGAAGGATAGAATCAACAATCAAACCAATATTATGTTGAGTATCTCTATTAGTGTCACGACCCGGATCTCCAACCCTCGGGAGTCGTGATGGCGGCTACTAGTGAAAGCTAGGCGAGCCAATCAATCGGACTATTTACCCTTTTTCTACTTACGAATTCATTTGCAGCACAAAAATATGGACTAAGAATGGTAACATCAACCAACGATATGAATTAAATTTCATACTTAACAAAACATCATCATTACAATATCCCTTACAAACTACCCAAGAACTGGCGTCACGGTTTCACAGACTGTCTAAGAGTACTACAAATAAGGTTCTGAAGAAATAACAAAACACTGTTTCTGAAATGCGTAGGAGAATACAAGAAAAGGGGCAGGAGACTCCAAGATCCACGAACGTCTGCGGAAACTACCTTGGGTTGCCTGAAAATCGAGACTAGAAAACCCTCCTACTGATCGAAGCCTGCGGCACTGGGATCTCCACAAAAGAGTGCAGAGTGTAGTATCAGCACAACCGACCCCATGTGCTGGTAAGTGCCTGGCCTAACCTCGGCGAAGTAGTGACGAGGCTAGGACCAGACTCCCGATAGACCTGTGCAGTTAAGCATATATATATATATACATATATACCTATAGCAGAAATAGACGTACATAAACGGTTTAAACGGGAAAGAGGGATGTATACCTCGGGACAGCAGATAAGTAGAACCAGCCAATTCGGAAATAAATAAGAAGGAACTGAAGTTCAACCTTTAACACCAATAAGTTGAAGCACAATAAAGTGAAATGAAATACAAGCCACCTTTACCACCAGAAACCTCCAGGGGCAGGCGTGCAATATGACCACAAATAAAGAATTTACAAATCTTATTGGGAGGCACATGCGAAAAGCAGCACAAGATATGGTACTACAACAGAGGATGATAATAAGAACAGTCGATAAACCTTCAACCAACAAAATGAACAACAATAATGAATAAAACTGCACGGCACCACCCTTTGTGCTTTTACTCTCAACCTCACCATGAAACAGTAATAATGGCACGGCATCACCCTTCGTGATTTACTCTCAATCTCACAATAAAATGATAGATACGGCATGACATCACCCTTCATGCTTTTACTCTCAACCTCACCATGAAACAGTAATAATGGCACGGCATCACCGTTCGTGCTTTTACTCTCAATCTCACAATAAAATGATAGATACGGCACGGCATCACCCTTCGTGCTTTAACGCTCGACCTCCCCATAAAATTATAAACATGGCACGGCATCACCCTTCGTGCATTAACACTCGATCTCACCATAAAATGATAAATTCGGCACGGCATCACCCTTCGTGCATTAACACTCGATCTCACCATAAAATGATAAATTCGGCACGGCATCACCCTTCGTGCATTAACACTCTCCCTTACCATGTAACAATGCACATATAACAACAGGGAGATAGAATAAGCAAAAAAAATCAAGTTTTATGTCAACAATGGTTCCACAATACCAACATCTATTCCAGAAACAATGCTCAATTATCACCGATAGCCCATAAATGCGGAAAGAACAATCAATTTAGCAATAACTAGTCTAAGCATGGGTATTATGATCAAAGAAGAATTAAATTACAACGAACAAGTCCCACCCGCATGAGTTAACCCAACAACAAAGCATAAGTGCTCGTCACCTCACATATACGTTGTACCCCCAATATTTAAGCTAGTGGCACATAACAAGTAAGTCCTAATCCCTCAAGCCAAGGTTAGAACGAGCACTTACATCGTCTTGCAAGAACTTCCTAGGCTTCCAAAAATCCTTCGAGCCAAACCTTCTATGAACGCTCCCGAACTTTAGGCGAACTCAATTGGAGTTAAGGAGTTTCAGCTTGGTAGTGTGCCTTAACTCAGTTGAAATTCTTGGCACAATTTGCAGCAAATTTGAGCTGGGTCTTTGGTGTTAGAGAGTGGGGTTTTCTTGCAATAGATGCTGGGGTTTGCTTTCAAGGTAATTTTGGAGGTTGATTTGCTAGGGTTTGAAGGTGGTTTTGGTGAGTTTTACAGAGGTAGTGTCGAAAATCCGAGGGTTTTTGCATGATAGGGTTATGGGTCCCTATTTATAGTGGGTCAAAAATCAGAGCAGGAATAAAATGCCAGATGCCAGAATGCGATCGCATGCTGGTCGCAAAACACATATGCGGTCCGCATTTGGGCCGCATTTCTGACACAGCACTTGACCCAAAACTCTGTCTCACTCTGCGATCCTACTGTCAGATTTGCGGTCCGCATATCTGAAATGCGGTTCGCATTCTCGTCGCATTTTTGACATAAAGTTTGCCCAATTCCTCTGTTCCACTTTGCGATCCAGGAAGTGGAATTTGCGGTCCGCATTTCCAGTATGCGATCGCATACTGACCGCAATTCCTGACCTGGTTTTATGCCCAGGTTTCTGTTTCACTTTGCGATGTCTGTGCAAGATATGCGATTCGCATATCTGAAATGCGATCGCATTTCTTGCATTTCTTAATTTTTCGAACTCTTTTCTTAATTGATTCAAATTCTTATACCTCATACCCTGCAAGAATATTAAAATTGCACAATTACAAAGGGGAATTTGCGCTTAGGCAACCAAATCTAAACAATTAGTACTACCTTTGTTCCTACGACACATCGGGTCGTTACATTCTCCCCCTCTAAAGCAACCGTTCGTCCTCGAACGGACGAGATAAGGAAGTACCTGAGTTGGGGAAAAGATATGGATAGCGGCTCCGCATATCGGACTCGGACTCCCAGGTCGATGCCTCAGGAGGCTGACCTCTCCACTGAACAAGAACATAAGGAAAACTCTTCGATCTCAGCTGACGGACTTGCCGGTCTAGGATGGCTACAGGTTCTTCCTCGTAAGACAAGTCCTTGTCCAACTGAACGGTGCTGAAATCTAGCACGTGAGTTGGATCGCCGTGATATTTCCGGAGCATGGACACATGAAAAATTGGATGCACGGCTGGTAAGCTCGGTGGCAATGCAAGCCTATAAGCCACCTCCCCCACTCGATCCAGAATTTCAAATGGACCAATGAACCTGGGGCTAAGCTTTCCCCTCTTCCCAAATCTCATCACGCCTTTCATGGGCGACACTCGGAGTAATACCCGTTCACCAACCATAAAGGCTATATCTCGTGTCTTACGATCTGCATAGCTCTTTTGCCTTGACTGAGCTGTACGAAGCCTTTCCTGAATGATTTTGACCTTGTTCAAGGCCTCCTGAACCAGATCCGTACCCAATAACCGAGCCTCCCCCGGCTTGAACCACCCAATCGGAGTTCGACACCGCCTACCATATAAAGCTTCATAAGGAGCCATCTGAATGCTCGACTGGTAGCTGTTATTGTAGGCGAACTCTGCTAATGGCAAAAATTGATCCCAGGAACGTCAATAACACAAGCTCGGAGCATATCCTCCAATATATGGATAGTCCGCTCGGACTGTCCGTCCGTTTGCGGATGAAATGCTGTGCTTAATTCAACCTGGGTGCCCAACTCTTGCTGGACTGCCTTCCAGAAACGTGAGGTAAACTGCGTACCTCGATCCGAAATAATAGATACCGACACACCATGAAGGCAAACAATCTCCCGGATATAGATCTCGGCTAACCTCTCGGATGAATAGGAGGTTGCCACCGGGATGAAATATGCTGATTTGGTCATCCTGTCAACAATGACCCAAATTGCGTCGAACTTCTTCCGGGTCTGCGGAAGTCCAACAACAAAATCCATAGTGATCCGTTCCCACTTCCACTCGGGGAGTTCAATTCTCTAGAACAGTCCACCAGGTCGCTGATGCTCGCACTTAACCTGCTAGCAATTCAAACACCGAGCTACGTACTCAACTATATCCTTCTTCATTCTACGCCACCAATAATGCTGGCGCAAATCCCGATACATCTTTGTGGCGCCCGGATGAATAGAATACTTGGAACTATGGGCTTCCTTCAGAATCAATTCCCGAAGTCCCTCTACATTGGGCACACAAACTCGACCCTGTAGTCTCAAAATCCCATCATCCCCTAAGGTGACCTGCTTGGCACCTCCTCGTTGTACCGTGTCCTTGAGGACACATAAATGGGGATCATCAAACTGCTGGTCACGTATTCGTTCTAACAATGAAGAATGAGCGACCGTGTAAGCTAATATCCGATTAGGTTCAGAAATGTCCAGTCTTACTAGTCGATTGGCCAACGTCTGAACGTCCAAAGCAAGGGGTCTTTTGCCGACCGGAATATAAGCAAGACTGCCCATGCTGGCCGACTTTCTACTCAAGGTATCGGCCACCAAGTTGGCCTTTCCCGGGTGATATAAGATTGTGACATCGTAGTCCTTCAACAATTCCAGCCACCTCCTCAGCCTCAAATTTAACTCCTTTTGCTTAAACAGATACTGAAGACTCTTATGATCCGTGAACACTTGGCACGGCACGCCATATAAGTAGTGTCTCCAAATCTTTAAGGCGTGGATTATGGCTGCTAATTCTAAATCATGCACCGGATAGTTTTTCTCATGAACCTTCAACTGCCTTGAAGCATAGGCAATGACCTTTCCCTCTTGCATCAACACTGCACCAAGCCCAATACGAGAGGCATCACAATAAACCATGTAAGACCCTGAGCCCGTGTGTAAGACTAACACTGGTGCCGTGGTCAGAGCTATCTTGAGCTTCTGAAAGCTCGCCTCACACTCATCCAACCACCTGAACTAGGCACCTTTCTAGGTCAACTTGGTCATCGGGGCTGTAATAGATGAAAACCCTTTCACGAACCGACGATAGTAGCCTGCCAGTCCCAAGAAACTCCGGATCTCTGTGATTGATGCCGGCCTAGGCCAGTTCTTGACCGTCTCAATTTTCTTCGGATCAACCTGAATGCCCTCTGCCGATACAACATGACCCAGAAATGTAACCGAATTCAACCAGAATTCACATTTCGAAAACTTAGCATACAACCGACTATCCCTCAATGTCTGAAGAACCGCTCTGAGATGTTGTTCGTGCTCCTCCTGGCTGCGGGAATATACCAGGATGTCGTCAATGAAAACTATCACGAACGAATCCAGATAAGGTCTGAACACTCGGTTCATCAAGTCCATAAAAGCCGCTGGGGCATTAGTCAATCCAAATGACATAACCAGGAATTCGTAATGCCCGTATCGGGTACGAAAAGCTGTCTTAGGGACATCAGATGCCCTAATTTTCAACTGATGATAGCCCGACCTCAAATTAATCTTCAAAAATACCCTGGCACCCTGGAGCTGATCGAACAAATCATCGATCCTCGGCAATGGGTACTTATTCTTGATGGTAACCTTGTTCAATTGTCGGTAATCGATGCACATTCTCATTGACCCGTCCTTCTTTTTAACAAACAACACGGGCGCACCCCAAGGTGAAACACTAGGTCTAATGAAACCCTTCTCGAGCAAGTCTTGCAACTGCTCCTTTAACTCTTTTAACTCTGGCGGGGCCATGCAATACGGCGGAATAGAAATGGGTTGAGTGCCCGGAGCCACATCAATGCAAAAGTCAATATCCCTATCGGGGGGCATCCCCGGCAGGTCGGAGGGGAAGACCTCGGGAAACTCACGAACCACGGGCACAGATTCAATAGAGAGGACCTCAGCACTGGAATCACGAACATGAGCCAGATAAGCCAAACACCCTTCTCGACCATGCGCCGAGCCTTCACATAAGAGATAATATTACGGGTGGAATGACCAGGAATCCCTTTCCACTCTAAACGGGGCATACCCGGTAAAGCTAAGGTCACAGTCTTGGCATGGCACTCCAGGATGGCGTGGTAAGGTGATAACTAGTCCATCCCCAATATGACATCAAAATCAACCATGTCTAAAAGCAATAAATCTACACGAGTCTCAAGACCCCCAATCACTACAACACAGGAACGATGGACTCGATCTACCACAATGAAATCACTCACCGGGGTGGACACATGTACAGGAGCACTCAATGAATCACTAGGCATGACCAGATACGTTGCAAAGTAAGATGAGACATATAAGTAAGTAGACCCCGGATCAAATAATACTGAAGCTTCTCTATCACAAACCAGAATTGTACCTGTAATTACAGCATCTGAAGCCTCAGCCTCAGGCCGGTGGGAAAGCATAGCATCGGGGCTTGGCCCCACCACCCTGAACCACCTCTCTAAGATTGCCTGCTGCTGGCTGGACCCCACCTCTGCCGACCTGAGCTCCACCTCCAGCACCCCTACCTCTACCTCTAGCACCCTTACCTCCATCTCTAGCTAGCTGGGCAGGCTGCGGAACATCTGGTGCCTGAGTCACAACACGGGAATCCTGGTGTGGAGAATTGCTTAGAGCACGACGGTAATACCTAGCAATGTGCCTCGTGTCGCCATACAAGTAACAAGCCCTAAGCTGCCGACTCTGGAAACTCTGTAGCGGTTGTGCACTTATAGACTGCTGATCGGAATACTGCACCTGAGAACCGCGGTTACCTGAAGAACTGTGAGAATCCTGGAGAGCTGACTGGGAGGGCCTAGGAAGATGGCCTCTACCATATGAATCTCTGCTTCCATACGAAGTACCAATGAATCTGCCGGAATGGCGGGGTATCTTATCCGACCCATGACCACCTCCATGTTACAAAACCGTCTCGACTCTGCGGGCCACATTGACCGCCTCCTGGAATGTAATCTCACTACCAGTCTCCCTGGCCATCTGAAGGCGAATCGGCTGAATGAGACCGTCAATAAATCTCCTCACCCTCTCCCTCTCTGTAGGAAGTATGATGAGAGCATGTCGAGCCAAGTTGATGAACCTGGACTCATACTGGGTAACTGTCATGGACCCCTGTTGAAGGCGCTCAAACTGCCTCCGATAAGCCTCTCTCTGAGTGACGGGGATAAACTTTTCCAGAAACAACTCTGTAAACTGTTCCCAAGTTAAAGGTGGCAGACCGACTGGTCTAGTCAAGCAATAATCCCTCCACCAAGTCTTGGCGGATCCAGACAGGCGAAATGCTGCAAAGTCTACTCCGTTGGTCTCAACAATACCCATATTCCTGAGGACCTCATGGCAACTGTATAGGAAGTCCTGGGGATCCTCCGAAGAAGCACCGCTGAAGGTAGTAGTGAAGAGCTTGGTGAACCTATCCAGTCTCCACAAAGCATCGGCGGACATGGCCGCTCCATTGCCGACCTGAGCTACTGCTTCCGGCTGAACCATCATAGCTGGCTGAACTGCTGGAACCTGAGCCTGGGGAGCTACTTGCTCCGGAGTACGAGTAGCCGTAGTCTGAGCCCCTTTCCCAGTCTGAGGAGTGGCTGGTGCTACAGGAAGTAAACCCGCTTTAGTGACATTCTCCATGAGGCCCACCAACCGTACCAAAGTGTCCTGAAGGATGGGGGTAGCAATAAACCCCTCAGGGACCTGAGCTGGGCCCACCGGAACTGCTGGGGCCGGAACCTCCTCGTCAAGATCAATCTGAGGTTCCGCCATTGGTGTGGCTGCAGGAGGCTGAGTCCTGCCCCTGCCTCGACCCCTAGCACGACCTTGACCTCGCCCTCTGCCCCGTGTGGAAACTGTTGCTGGGGGCTCAGGCTGCGGAGCGGTAGATGAGGAAGCGCGTGTCCTCGCCATCTGCGAAAGAACAGAGTAGGAATCCAATTAGTATCTGAGAGTCAAATCGCACGACAAGAATGAACAAAAGTGGAGTTTTTTCCTAACTCCATAGCCTCTAGGGGATAAATACAGACGTCTCCGTACCGATCCCTCAGACTCTATCGAGGTTGTTTGTGAACTGTAAGGCCTATGTAACCTAAGTCTCTAATACCAACCTGTCACGACCTGTATCTCCCACCCTCGGGAGTCGTGATGGCGCCTATTAGTGAAAGCTAGGCGAGCCAATCAACCAGACTATTTACCCTTTTTCTACTTACGAATTCATTTGCAGCACAAAAATATGGACTAAGAATGGTAACATCAACCAACGATATGAATTAAATTTCATACTTTACAAAACATCATCATTACAATATCCCTTACAAACTAACCAAGAACTGGCATTACGGTTTCACAGACTGTCTAAGAGTACTACAAATAAGGTTCTGAAGAAACAACAAAACACTGTTTCTGAAATGCGTAGGAGAAACAGGTACAAGAAAAGGGGCAGGAGACTCCAAGATCCACGAACGTCTGCGGAAACTACCTTGGGTCGCCTGAAAATCGAGACTGGAAAACCCTCCTACTGATCGAAGCCTGCGGCACTGGGATCTGCACAAAAGAGTGCAGAGTGTAGTATCAGCACAACCGACCCCATGTGCTGGTAAGTGCTTGGCCTAACCTCGGCGAAGTAGTGACGAGGCTAGGACCAGACTCTCGATAGACCTGTGCGGTTAAGCATATATATATATACATATATACCTATAGCAGAAATAGACGTACATAAACGGTTTAAACGGGAAAGAGGGATGTAGACCTCGGGACAGCAGATAAGTAGAACCAACCAATTCGGAAATAAATAAGAAGGAACTGAAGTTCAACCTTTAACACCAATAAGTTGAAGCACAATAAAGTGAAATGAAATACAAGCCACCTTTACCACCAGAAACCTCCAGGGGTAGGCGTGCAATATGACCACAAATAAAGAATTTACAAATCTTATTGGGAGGCACATGCGAAAAGCAGCACAAGATATGGTACTACAACAGAGGATGATAATAAGAACAGTCGATAAACCTTCAACCAACAAAATGAACAACAATAATGAATAAAACTGCACGACACCACCCTTTGTGCTTTTACTCTCAACCTCACCATGAAACAGTAATAATGGAATGGCATCACCCTTCGTGCTTTTACTCTCAATCTCACAATAAAATGATAGATACGGCACGGCATCACCCTTCATGCTTTAACGCTCGACCTCCCCATAAAATGATAAACATGGTACGGCATCACCCTTCGTGCATTAACACTCGATCTCACCATAAAATGATAAATTCGACACGGCATCACCCTTCGTGCATTAACACTCTCCCTTACCATGCAACAATGCACATATAACAACAGGGAGATAGAATAAGCAAAAAAAATCAAGTTTTATGTCAACAATGGTTCCACAATACCAACATCTATTCCAGAAACAATGCTCAATTATCACCGATAGCCCATAAATGCGGAAAGAACAATCAATTTAGCAATAACTAGTCTAAGCATGGGTATTATGATCAAAGAAGAATTAAATTACAACGAACAAGTCCCACCCGCATGCGTTAACCCAACAACAAAGCATAAGTGCTCGTCACCTCACATATACGTTGTACCCCCAACATTTAAGCTAGTGGCACATAACAAGTAAGTCCTAATCCCTCAAGCCAAGGTTAGAACGAGCACTTACATCATCTTGCAAGAACTTCCTAGGCTTCCAAAAATCCTTCGAGCCAAACCTTCTATGAATGCTCCCGAACTTTAGGCGAACTCAATTGGAGTTAACGAGTTTCAGCTTGGTAGTGTGCCTTAACTCAGTTGAAATTCTTGGCACAATTTGCAGCAAATTTGAGCTGGGTCTTTGGTGTTAGAGAGTGGGGTTTTCTTGCAATAGATGCTGGGGTTTGCTTTCAAGGTGATTTTGGAGGTTGATTTGCTAGGGTTTGAAGGTGGTTTTGGTGAGTTTTACAGAGGTAGTGTCGAAAATCCGAGGGTTTTTGCATGATAGGTTATGGGTCCCTATTTATAGTGGGTCAAAAATCGGAGCAGGAATAAAATGCCAGATGCCAGAATGCGATCGCATTCTTGTCGCAAAACACATATGCGGTCTGCATTTGGGCCGCATTTCTGACACAACACTTGACCCAAAACTCTGTCTCACTCTGCGATCCTACTGTCAGATTTGCGGTCCGCATATCTGAAATGTGGTTCGCATTCTCATCGCATTTTTGACGTAAAGTTTGCCCAATTCCTCTGTTCCACTTTGCGATCCAGGAAGTGGAATTTGCGGTCCGCATTTCCAGTATGCGATCGCATACTGACCGCAATTCCTGACCTGGTTTTATGCCCAGGTTTCTGTTTCACTTTGCGATGTCTGTGCAAGATATGCGGTTCGCATATCTGAAATGCGATTGCATTTCTTGCATTTCTTAATTTTTCGAACTCTTTTCTTAATTGATTCAAATTCTTATACCTCATACCCTGCAAGAATATTAAAATTGCACAATTACAAAGGGGAATTTGCACTTAGGCAACCAAATCTAAACAATTAGTACTACCTTTGTTCCTACGACACATCGGGTCTTTACAATTAGATGAAAAGTTAAGCTCAATTATGGGATGCTCCAATGGATCATCATCAAACTTCGGAGGTAAATCCTCAACTTGTGCATCTAGTGCATGCTCCTCCTCCTTGTGCTCTTCCATAGTAATACCAACATTAGAAGACTTCTCTCTATTGATTGGACCAATTATTTGTAACTTGGTTACAGAAGAATCATCACTGAGCTTCATATTTTTAGCAATTTCTTCTGGATTCAATGGTACTAAAATAATCTTACGTCCATCGTTTGTAAAAGAATATGTATTAAGGTATCTATCATGTTTAGCACACCTATCATACACCCCGGTCTTCCAAGTAATAAGTGACAAGCATCCATCTTCATCACGTTACACTAAATCTGGTCTTTATATATCTTACCAATAGAAAAAGATACTCCGCATTGACGAATTCAGATAAAAAAATGAATTCAAATCAAAAAACATGTTCTTGAATAAAAAGTCCTAAATTCACTACTTGGAATCAATTAACATGATAAAGAAACACCACACGCAACTGAAAACAAGATAAAGACTATTACCACCTTTCTTGGAACAAAAAACAAGGATAAAGAAGACAAAATAGAGAAAAACACTCTATTGCAAATTAGGGAAAAACCCCAAAAACGTGACTTCTTCTCTACAAGGCATGAAAACGCTTTATATAGGCCTAGGGTCTCTTGTTTAATGACTAAAGTTCCTATTCTAATAAGAAAACAAAATAGCTAAGGACAAGAAAAGTAAAATCCTACTCTACAAGGAAAAGAGACTAGAATCTTACTAAAGAAAAAATTATTATTCTAAAAGGATTAACTAAATCCTATTATAAGAAGGAAATTGGCTTATCGAAATAAATTTTGAGCTTCTTGGACTTCTTGCGCTTCTTGAAAACAAGTCCATATGTTTGGACATGAGCTCTAAAATATGATCTTTGCCAAAATTTAACATAGATTCTTCATTTCATCAATAAAAGTCATGAAGGTTGGGACAAGGCGCCTCCATACCAATCATTACATGTCCGAAGCATACTGACCAAACAGGTAACTCCGGAGCAAGTGGAGTGAGCCAACACTTTCCGCTGAGCTGATAGTCTACTAGGAAGACTGTCAACTTGTCTATCGGGACCTGCGAGTATGATACACAGCGTCCCCGGGAAAAAGGGACGTCAGTACGAATAAAGTATTGAGTATGTAAGGTATGAAAAGTAGTAAATAAAAGACATGAAAGAAACATGGAGTAAATGACTCAACCTGTAAGTCTAAATAGCTAAGTGAATCATGAAACATTTAAAGTGTCATGTATATGCGTATTTATGTCATATCATGCATAGGTATATACGTACATAATATTATCAAGCCTCTGAGGGCATCCCATCATATCATCTCGGCCTCAGTGGGCGAAATCATCAACGGATGCCAGTTGATTAGGTGGTGGTGCGTATATAACTTCGTAACCTTTTCCCATACACCATACATATATATACATACATATATATATATATATATAATATATGCGTATATAACACCATCTGGTCATGGGTTAATGTACATGTATAAATGAATGCAATGTATAATGAAGTAAGTCAATAAGATCTCCTGGAATGTCATAAGATCAATATGCCTTCAGATGAACTTTATCAACTTACATATTATCTGAGACCCATGAAAATACGATATAATAATAGGACACATGGGGAATCAAGAACATAGGCACCCCTAGCACTTCTATGAATAGAGTCATTTATGAAAGTTGCTGTTTGCTCATTTTATTTGTATCATATGGATCATGCCAGAAGGAAAGAAGGGATAGCCTTAACATACCGTTGTCTTTTACTTAACCTCATGGAATTAGTTCAACTCGTTAGTATTTCAATCTATAACAACGATATGGAAGCATTGTTAAGCTTACAGAAGCTAGAATTCAACACAAATGAGCGACTAGCTCGTCTACGAGTAATTGGACAGCACCTCCCCTTATTATTTTCCTTTCCTCAAATCAAACAACAAGACCAACATGTCCAGAATGTCAACAAAATATTACATCAATATCCCCCCGTAAAATCCATCGCAATACATCACCAAAATAGTCCACACAATCTCACACAATAACTTTGTGCTACTTTGTATTTTTCTATCCCTAAAATTTAGCTAGAACTTTTGAATAAACTTCAATATTGACAACCACAATATACTCAAGTTATATATACTAATGTTTAAGCCACAACACAACATAAAAACGAACTCATAGCAGTTCACAAATTAAAGCAACTCAAAATTGATTTTCAGATTATTACTCATCAATTCTTACTCTCACAACTTAGTTAACGCACCAATAAGCTTAAAAAAACATGTACAAGAAAATATTCACATGTGAAAACCATATAATAACATGAAATTACTCCAAACAGTCCATAACACCTCAACAACTTTAACTCAATTTTCAGTCCCTACTTCACAAGTCCTTCAGCAAACAACCTAGCTAGAACTTAGATAAACTCAAATAAATGAAGAAGAGATGATTTTCTTACCTAGATCAGATCTAGTAGGGATGAAACAATGGTAGTATCTTTCCCTTGATGACCATTAACTTGCTCCACTTCAAATCATTCAACATTGGAGATTACCCTTTAACTTGAATTGAAAGAAGAAGAAGATTATTGGCAACTTCTTGAGGGTTTGGAGTAGATAAATTTGGGAGAGAATTTCATGTCTCTCTTTATGTTTCTACTACTTGGATATTATGAGGAGAGGTTTCTTGATTCAGCCCCTAAAAAGTTCCTCTTGGCTAACCTACACATGTCCATTTAGGTGGACTAATTTGGGCCTTTCCTTTTTGCAAGTAGGTGACACACCTACTTGTCATCTGCTTGGTTACTTAATAGGTGTCACATGCTACTCTTATTCACTTATCACATGTCTTATCCTTGTTTAATAATCATGACATGTGTTAAGTAGCTCAAGCTGGTAGGACGGATAAGCAAGTAGCTCAAGTAAGTATCCTGGTAAGCAAGCAGCTCAATATTATGTATCCATTATCTCATTTGTTTATTTCCAAGTCTCATTCATCTTAACTTAAGACTTCGATAAACCTTCCTTAGTCTAGAAGAAGGATTTCATCCTTTTTGAGCTTAAATTATATAATCTTATAATAATAGTGACATCTAATGTATGGGGTTTAACACCAGGCCTGCCTCCCATTACTCGACAAAAGTCACAAATCCCGACTACTTATTCAAATAGGAGTTCAAGTACACAAGTTTCAACCTAATTCGACTCCTAACCGAGGTTCAAATCTCCATTTTTCACTCTACAAAATATTAGTCAAAATCCCCAAATTTCTCCTTCAGATTTCATCACCAAAAATCCAAAAACAAGAGTAGAATCATGAATAGTAATCAAATCCGAGTTAAAAGCACATACCCAATCCAAGTGGGTGATAATCGCCTAAAGAATCGCCCCTATCCGAGCTCCCAATCTCAAAATATGATAAAATAAGCCCAAACCTCGATTGAAATACTCTACCTAGTGTTTTTTTTTGCATTTGTGGATAAATAAATCGCACTTGTGAGCTTGCAGGTGCGGACAAAACAACGCATCTGTGGCCAACTCTCCACTGGCCAAACCACGCAGATGCAAGACTTTTCCGCAAAAGCGGCATCCGCATCTTTTGGGCCTTTCTCGTAGAAGCGGCCCTTGTAAAAGCGTTCAAACTTCACAAATGAGACATTGCCCCCAAGCTCCACTTCACATATGCACTCCTCTTCCTTGCCGATGCGACATCGCACTTGTGCATCTTATCTCCGTAGGTGCGCTGCAGCTGCACCAAACCTGCCAACAAAATTCAAAATGTTCCAAAACTCATTCGAAATATATCGGAGGCCCTAGGGACCCTATTCAATCACACCAACCAGTCCCAAAATATAATACGACCTACTCGAGGTCTCAAATCACACATAGTAACATCAAAACTATAAATTGCACCTCAATTCAAGCTTAATGAACTAATCAATTTCCAACTCTAAAAACACATCGAACCATGTCTGACTAACTCGGAATTACCCCAAATTTTGCACACAAGTTTTAAATTAATTAATGAACCTATTCCAACTTCCAGAACAACAATCCGACCTCGACAGCCTCAAAGTCAAGCTCCTGGTCAAACCTATGAGTTTTTCAAACCTTTAATTTTCCAACTTTTGCCAATTAGAGCCAAATCAACCTAAGAACATCCAAATGCAACTTATGACATATGCCTAAGTCAAAAATCACCATGCAACCTACTAAAACCATCAAAACACCATTCAGAGGTCGCTTACACAAGTCAAACCTCAGGCAACTTTTACAACTTAAGCTTCCAACCTTGGAACTAAGTATTCTAATTCACTCCAAATCCTTTTCAAAACTGAACAACCATTCTCTGTTATAACCCATATTGGTACAGGTTAGATTATACTGTAAGACAGTCTACATAGGTCCGAGAAGATAATTACCTTTGAGACAATAAGAGTTTAGTCCTATTGGTCTTAAATGATGCAAGGGTAATAAGGGCGGTTAACAAGTATTAGAAGATAAACGAGTTAGAGATGTTGCAACTCGCATTTTTGGGTAAATCGAGAGGTGGTTAACATCACCAAGATGTCATGTTTTAAGGTATTTGAATGATATGATATCCGTTTCATAAGTCTTGAAGTCAAACGAGTTATGAAACAAAAGTCGACAAAAGTTGTCGCAACTTAGGTTCACAATTTTACTTAAACGTTAGGTCAAATGTTTCTGCGATTTTCTCCCAATTTACAAGGAATTACGGTGTGATCTACCTACCAAATTAAAGTTCTATGAGTCTAGTTTTCAATGATTCAAACCGTTTGTCAATACGATCTCGGAGTATTGAGATAATTGTATTTCCGTAGAACTGCGCAGGCTGGTAGGTGACAAGTAGGTGCATCACCTACTTGCCAAAATTAAGGGCTAAAATTTAAAAGCCCCAAGTCGGTCAAGAGAGGGCTTTTAAAAGCTTCTAAATCCAGATAATTCACTATTATTTCACAGCTTCAAAACCGAAAAGAACCCCTGCAACACCTCCCCAAAATAATCCCACACAAACCCTAATCAATTTTTCCCCTCTTTCAAGTTCTAGTTGAAGGTAAACCCTAGAGTTTGAGGAACCAAAGCAAGGGCTGAGTTATCTAACAAGCAAGGTGAGTTTACTGCTCTATTTAATACATGTTTTCTACTGTTAAGTCTTGGTAAGTCGTTCTATGTGTGTAAGAACTCACGGGACGGTGATCGGAAGCCGTGAGTTCGAGTTATTCACTTGTAGCGGACTGTTTTATGAACTGTTTTGTGTTGCTGTAAAGCTGCGTGTTATACTACTGATTTGTGGAGTTTTTGATGGGGAAGGGTGTGGAGAAACACCATATATATTTAGGGTTGTGGCCTGATAGTTGTTCATAACATTTCCGGATCGTTTGACACGACTATAGTGGCCATTGTACGTATGAAGTGATTGGTTTGTGCGTGGACTGTTTTGGGAGGTTCAATATGATTCTTATTGATGTTGTTTGGCTGTTTGGTGGCTGTTTTGACTTGTGTGAAGTCATATATATAGGGGAGGTGCTGTCCGTTTTATCGCAAAATAGGTTACAGTCGATACATAATAGTTACGACTCTTAAACGATAACGGTAGTGTCCTTTCTCTTATTGTAGACTAAGAAGTCGTGGAAGTTTCATAGCTTGAGATTGGAAAGTATTGCAAAGTATGTGAGACTATCATTTTCCTTCTTTTGCACGACTCCGACTGTACACAATGCAATGAATGAACCCCAAAGATACTCTACTCTTAGAAGGTAGCAGTACGTATATTGTTTCCCCTCTTATGGGAGGATTGATATGTTATTATTTCACCATGGTAGTATGACTCTTATGAGTCCAGCATGCATTATCTATTTTACTCTACCGAGCCGCCTATAGTCGGCCGGGTATGGCACCTATTGTGCAACTATACATATGTATATGTTTTACTCTACTTAGCCGCGCTATAGTCGACAGCTATTTTACTCTACCGAGCCGCGCTATAGTCGGCCGGGTATGGCACCTATTG
>MCJB01026354.1:8765-20526 GCA_002018475.1 Nicotiana obtusifolia
GGGGGGGGGGGGGGGAATAGAACAGGAAATCAAGTAACTTGTCGCCAATTGTTAAAGTCACATATCTTAGACACAGTCAATGATAACCATCCACAACTTATAGAAACTAAAATAAAAGAGTAAAAAATGGTAGGATCATTTGGGTTTCCAGATAGTTGGAGCAAAAGAACCTTATGAACACTACAAGCTATTCTACACAACAATAATTGGCAAAAAATAATTTGAACATGAGAGTATAGATGCAGAAAAGCATTTACTTTTCACGGCATGATTTTTCGGTGGATTCTGCAAAATTGTTGAAAGCATCTGCTACACGCCTCAAGAATACATCATGACCACTCAGGTATTCCCCTTCTTTCTGCGGAAACAAGTCAAACAACAGAGCATTAGTTTTCAGAGGAACATGATGACATTACTTGCATGAATCTTCAAATATTGCAAGGACAGAATAGGTAACAAGCAATACAAAAATAATTTGTACTTGAAGAAGATAAACAACAATTGGAAGTAACCGTTTCAGAATGTGTAATAGTCTGCAACCCAACTGTATGTAAACGGTGGCAAACTTGGTTAATTTACATAAATAACGTAGAGTTAAGAAGAGTGAAATGACGATAAAAAGCAAGAAAATTTACTGAAGATTATAGATCTGTAACATGCCTAATGAAGAGTAGTTTAATTACAGAAGAATTTTCTCCAGCAAACTTCAACAAAAAGATATTTTGCAACATATCAGAACTGAAGCACAACTCCTAATAGCTCCAACTAAAAATGAATTTTTCATAGTGGGGAATTACATGTTATATACAAGCTATGATACAAAAGGACTGACAACTAAAATTTGCCACATGTTATCTTTCTTTCCCTAATTTAAGTTCAGTTTCAGCACATATTACATAACATATCCCAACTTCTTTCGGGTACATGCACAATTTGAGAAACTGACTGCTATAGTTAATGTAGGGATATATATCCACACGGACTCTACCCATATGGAGAGGGTGTTTTAAAAATGAGGTGGGTTAGGAGGATGGTGATGATTGCTATTTAAATAGCCATCACAACTATGAGTGAGTACTGCGAAGATTTCTTTACGCAACCTAAGTAACCTACCTTACCTGCAAGGTATGTATGGTATTTTACTTCACTAGATATAACTTTCGTCCCACTGACATTTTTCATTGTACCATGAATATTCTCGCCAATTCTACCCACATGTTCTGGATAACATGGTGGGTAGGAGAGGGTTAGATTGAAATTATTGTACCTACCATAGGTATGAGTAGTCATAAGAATAGAGAAATTTCAAAAGTGGAGGGGTAAGGGTCTTTTAAGACCCAATGCATAACCTACCCATAAACATCTTCAGTTTAATGTGCCAATGTACAAATAAAGCTCAGTAGTCGATAGAGTTGTTCAGTTGGTGCAAGTTATTCACCTATTATAGTCATAACTCCAACTTCTTATTTCTTTTTATTTTTTTGGTAACTCATAACTCCCACATCTTATGTTCTAGACGAAACAACAAATCTTTGTTACTCTCTTTGAGATACGATCTCTCACAGAAAACTTAGCATATTTGCCCTACCCCTACATCAAACTTAGCTGAGACTCGAGTTAATTTCACCACCTAGCATAAAGCAAATTACACATGATTTAACTGCATAACAGATGACAAATAAGTAATTACAGCATATTCAGAAAATAATAATAAACGAATGCAACACTAAGTTACCTGATGAAGGAAAGGTTCAAATGTATCACGAGCCTTGGCAACAGCAATCACACAGGCTGTCCTAAATGCTCAATGTTTCAAGACCAGGTGAAACAAGAAATTAGCGAACAGGAATCAGAAAATAAAAGGCGAACCTAGACAAAAATGTAAATCCTGTTTTCAAGTGTATACGCACCTAGAATAGTTAGTTCCATCATGGATGTCTTCAACTCCACATGCATTCACTATTTCTTCCCGTGTAATTGGAGGGCATGTAATTCCTCCAACAACAAAGCGAAACTCAGCCATCGCACGACGATATTGGGAACCTCCATAAAGACGCATGCCTGCATTTTGCAATGGATAACAATTTTGATGAAACCCTCGGTAAAGCGTTTCACAAGAAGTCTAGCAGACTTGTCTTAGTCGATAATACAGCTAGTAAGCAGAAAATCATAGACATGTTGAAAGTGATTCTCTCTCCTCTTTCAGCTTCAATTTAAACAAATACTCCTAGTAAACAGCTTAGAAGATGAAAAGATGAAAAACTTGTGTGAACAACTTAGGAACCAGCATCTAACATAACTGGGAAACAGCTAAACCAGTGTTTCAATGCTTTAAACAACACCTACAGAACAAATGATGTGGTTTAATGTACGCAATATGCTTTCCATCAGAATCAACCGTGGAAACCAATTAAATGACTCAACCTCCCCTCTAGGATATAAGAATCACTGGCATAACAATATATGTTGTGCCTCTATCAACTGTCGCATGTACATTAGGTTCAGAGCTCAGCTCAGTGAAATGGCAACGTTTTGCATCCATCTCTAACATATCTGCAGCTTGCAAGGATATAGAGTTGTTTCCCATTCTTGGTGCCAGAAGAAGTGATGGCATGTATCCACCTGACTTCTTCGCTGGGGTAGAAACTTCATCAACAATAGGAACTGTACGTATATCAACATCTGAAGATAATTGATAAAAATGATGAGGTTGACCAAAATTACTTTGAGTGGTAGTAGAAAAATCAAACATGTTAGAAATTCATTAGTCCTCTAAGATAGCCCAAGTTTGAGAATTGAATCACCCTCAGATAGCAAGCCCTGATTTACAGAAGTAGTAAGTCCTTTATTTTTATTGCCTCCAACAGGATAATAGTCATCAGATTACATATTATGTATTGGGCGCAAACCAAGAACCAACTTATTCCCACTCATCAACAACATTCTCGTGCATATCATGATTTCCCTTTTTGGTTTCACTGCCTGTTAAAAGACCAACTCCAGCCTTTTGATTTTCAGTTTAATGCTAAGTCTTTAGTTATTAGTCAAAATTTTCTTGTTACTTAATTAGTTACCTGATTCTTAACATGTAATGCCACTATTTTTCTTAATGGTCAGGGGAAGTTGGTAAAAGTAATTTTCAATTTTATAGCTATTGGATTTGTTGTGTTAGTGGGCAAGTATGATGTAATATACATGGTCTTGGATGCCTATATAAAGGCCATCATCTACCTTGAATGTTACCTACTTCCAAGAAAATTTATTAGCTTTGTTTTTTCTCTGCTTTTACAGATATAATCTTGCTAATGAGTGTTTATTTTAGAACAAGAAAAGCTTCTATTTCCTTTAGTAATAGCCTGGCAGATTGTTGTGTCTTAGATTTTTCAACAGTTTGGTATCAGAGAAAGGTTCCTTTGTGGGAGATCATTTATTGTAGTTTCTGTTACTGTGAGATTTTTATTGTCGACAATGATAGACCTACAAACTGTTGGCCGAATGAAAAAGCTCAACCACAGAAACTACATGGTCAACTTGCATGATGTCTTACATTAAAGGGAAAGATATGTGGGAGATGTTAATGGTAGCAAGGTGACACAACCAGAAGCAAAAGATGCAAATGGCCCATTGAGGAAGTGGAAGATAAAAGCGGGCAAGGGTATGTTTGCTTTAAAGACGACGGTTGAAGAGGATGTGTTAGAGCATATTCAAGATGTCACCACCCCTAAGAAAGCTTGGGATACGTTTGCCAAGCTATTTTCTAAGAAAAATGATACGAGGCTTCAACTCTTAGAGAGTGAATTGCTTTCGACAGCACAACGCAACATGATGTTTGCAGAATACTTTCATAAGGTAAAGATACTATGCTGAGAGATCTTAGAGTTAGATACACAAAATCCAATTGGAGAGACGAGGATATAGCGGATCATCATCCATGGTCTGAAGCCTGAATATAGAGGCTTCATTGCTACTGTACAAGGAAGGAAAAATCAGCCATCACTTGTAGAGTTTGAGAATTTGCTAGCAGGTCAGGAAGCCTTGGCCAAGCAAATGGGAGGAGCTTCACTGAATGGTAAAGAGGAAGCACTTTGCGCCAATAAAGGTAGAGGGAATTCCAATCAATACAACAGCGGTGAATCCAAAAGAAATAATGACAAAGCAAAAAGTCATCAAGGAGAAGAAAGCTCTCGTCCAGGAGGGGTAGGGGGCTGCAAAGAACCATTGGGGCAACAACAAGAGGTTTGAGGGGAAGTGCCACAACTCTAGAAAGAAAGGGCCACAACGCCTGTATTTGCTGGTTCAAGATACAGTCTGTTGAGAGCAATGTTGCTGCTACTTCCGATCCAAAGAAAAAAAGTGAAGATGACTGGGATGCTGAAACATTATTTGCTGTAGAAGAAGAGGAGTTAGCTCTAACGGTAACAACCCTTAAACAAATTGATTATGAGAATGACTGGATTGTTGATTCAGGTGGCTCAAATCACATGACAAGTAACTTGAAAAAGTTACAAAATTTATCAGAGTACAAGGGAAACCAAGTAGTGGCAACAACAAATAACTCGAAATTACCGATAGTCATGTCAGTAGTACAATTGTCTCTCCCATGCCTAATGATTATGAGGTGCTGCTTAAAAATGTCTATCATGTCCCAGGTATGAAGAAAAACCTCCTTTCAGTAGGCACAATTAACATCTTCTGCTCATTTTGTCTTGTTTGGTCCAGAAGACGTGAACGTATATCGCAACCTCGAGGTTGTAGAAAAGCCGATAATGAAGGTACAAAGATCACAGTCTGTCTATGTGCTATCGGCGGAGACTGCATATGTAGACAAGTCAAGGAAGAACTGTTTGGGATTGAAACATTGGTTTAATGGGAAAGGGAGGGAAGAAAGCAGGGAAAGTGAGCTCCATTCTGTTTTGGAAAAAGCAAGTGTACTTCATCCTCGTTGAAAAAAAAAGTGAATGTGAAAAGCACTTCTTTTTCAATTAAATGGGTTGGAAAGAAAACAAGCCTTACGCCATCGTCTTCGCTTAGACTCGAATTCCGATTTGGTCAAAGATTGATTGATTAATCTTTTTGGATAAATTTTCTTTTAATTATTTAATTATTTAATTAATTAACGAAAATTCAACCCAGAATAACCCAAGACCCGCGACGTGACCCGGTCCATTTTTTTGGATTATTTTAAATTTTTTTCTCAAAATATTTCAAACGGGAAATATTCCCACCCGTTCCAACGGCCATGGTTGTTTCTGAAAGGTTGCAAACCTTTTCAGAAACAATCCAAGAAAATGGCTATAAATATGCCTTGATCCCAGAATCTTTCCTTACGAAATTTTCTGATCTTCTTCTTCTTCTTCTTCTGCACAAAATTTTCCAGTGTGCTTTACAATCATTGAGTTGTTCGAAGTTCATTAGAGTTTTTGGTACTAATACACTAGTGAGTTAAATCGTTCTATCATGGGAGGAAAATATTCCAACAACTCGGGTACTTAAGGGGAATAATTTTCTTAAGGACACACTGTGCATTCAGTAGGCTCGACTCATTCCGAAATTATATTCAAATATTATTTCGACATTCTGTTGCTGCTAACTTTCTGTTTCTATTTTCTGTTTCAGAAAGTTTACTGTTTCATTATTCATTATAGTAATACAGATTGAATAACACTCTTAAGGAAATTACTTTTTATATTGTAATATGTATTCTGTTATTTAAGATTAAACCTGTGTGTTTTTCTACTCCTTCTGAATTTTTTTTACTCTGATTTAAAGATATAAAAACTCCATTGCAATATTAAAATTTAGAAACAATTTGAAGAATATAAAAACTTTGTCGTTTTCTGTGAAACAGTATATAAAAACTTCGATTTTATTTATTAATACTATTTATCATTAATTACAGTATTGTTTATTGTTCTATTTTTTTCCATTAATTGAACTCTTCTGTTGTTGACAATGAGAAATGGCAATTGATAATGGAAATCCTTCTGCGATTCTTGCGGCAACGACGATAGCCTCGTCAAGCCGAACTGCTGTGCCACCGACCGAGAAATCGGGGAAATTTTCTGGAGCCAACTTCAAAGGATGGCAGCACAGGGTATTTTTCTAGCCTACCACGCTTGGTATGCAGAAGTTTACCAGTGAAGACCCTCCAGTGCCTGCCGCCGACATGCCGGACAATGAGAAGTTTATGATTGTTGAGGTGTGAAAACATGCAGACTTTGTTTGCAAAGGCTACATCCTAAGTGCTTTGGCTGATGACTTGTACAATATCTACAGTGCTATGAAAACTTCGAAAGAATTATGGGACACACTTGACAAGAAGTACAAGACTGAATATGCATGCTTGAAAAAGTTTGTGTTTGCCAAATTTCTAGACTATAAAATGATAGACAACAAAACTGTTGGAACCCAAATTCAAGAGCTTCAAATTATTTTTCATGACCTTATTGCAAAAAGTATGGTAGTGAATGAAGCATTTCAAGTGGTTGAAATGATTGAAAAATTGCCTCCCTTGTGGAGAGATTTCAAAATTTATCTTAAGCACAAGCGCAATGAAATGAAGTTGGAAGATCTTCTGATTCGTCTCAAGATTGAGGAAGACAACAAAACAGCCGAGAAAAAGTCTCGTGAAAATTCAACGATTATGGGAGCTAATATCGTTGAAGAGACTACTCCAACAAGTAAGAAGAGGAAGAGGTCTTCTGGACAGCCTAAGGAGCAAAACAAGAAAAAATTCAGGGCAACTGCTACAATTATGAAAAAGCTGGTCACAAAGCCCCTGATTGTCGTCTCCCGAAAAAGGATAAGGAAAAGGGACAGGCCAATATAGGGGAGAAGAATGATGACATCAATGATATGTGTGCAATGCTTTCAAAATGCAGCCCAGTTGGAAATCCGAAGGAGTGGTAGATTGTCTTTAGAGCCACTCGACATGTTTGTGCTGTCAAAGAAGCATTTGCGACTTACTCTACTGCTGGTCCCGAAGAAGAGCTTTCCATGGGAAATACTGCAACAACCAATATTGAGGGTTATGGGAAGATATTCCTAAAGATGACTTCCGGCAAGGTATTAACACCCAACAACGTTCTTCATGTTCCTACTATTAGAAAGAATTTAGTTTCAATTTCTTTACTTGTTAAGAATGGATTCAAATATGTATTTGTATCTGACAAAGTTGTTGTAAGCAAGAATGAAATATATGTTGGAAAGGACTACCTCACAGAGGGCC
This sequence comes from Nicotiana obtusifolia, assembly GCA_002018475.1. Taxonomy (NCBI): domain Eukaryota; kingdom Viridiplantae; phylum Streptophyta; class Magnoliopsida; order Solanales; family Solanaceae; genus Nicotiana; species Nicotiana obtusifolia. The sequence continues at coordinate 15,994 of MCJB01026354.1, forward strand.
TTTTCAACTTTAATGTAATGGTTATTGACAGTATTAATAAAATATCAGCTTCTTCTTATTTATTGGAGTCAAATGATTTATGGCATATTCATTTGGTCAATTACAAAAACTTGCGGAAGTTAATGAATTTAGAAATATTGCCTAAATTCGAGTGTAATAAATCAAAATATCAAATATGTGTTGAATCTAAATTTGTAAAACATCCTTATAAGTCTGTTGAAAGAAATTCAAATCCTTTAGACTTAATTCATACTAACATTTGTGATATGAAGTCGACACCATCTCGAGGTGTAGATGTACATTCACTTATTAAGAGGTTGCTGCTTTTAACATGGTGTAGATGTACATTCACTTATTATTATTGTAACAACCCGATCAGTCGTTTTCAGCATTTGTATTTCGTCTGGTGGTTTAAGGTCTTGAGTAGCTTCATATGGTGTATTATAACTTGTCTGTCTCGTCGGTTTTGATTTTCGAGTTGTTCGGGATTGATTTGGAAGAATGATTCTCAACTATGAAGTTTTAAAGTCGACGAGTTGATCAAGTTTGACTTTGGTGTATTTGACCTCGGATAAGAGTTTTTATGGTTTTGATAGGTCCACATAGTGATTTTGAACTTGAGCGTGCCTAGATTTGTATTTGGATGTTTCTAGAAGGTTTCAACACTATTTGGCGAAAGTTGGCAATCTGAAGATTTGAAAAGTTCATAAGTTTGACCGTGGGTTGACTTCGATGTTATCAGGTTCAGATTGTTGTTCTAGGAGTTGAAATCGGTTCATTATGTCATTTAGAATTTGTGTGCACATTTTGAGGTGATTCCGAGTTGTTTAGACGTATTCGGCATAAGTTTGGAATTTGAAAATTTGAAATAGTTCATTAAGCTTGAATTGATGTGCGATTCATGATTTTGATGTTATAATATTTGATTTGAGGCCTCAAGTAGGTTCACGTAATGTTTTGAGACATGTTAGTATATTCTGACGGGGTCCTGAGGAGCTCGGGTGAGTTTCAGACGGGTTTCAGATCATTTAGGATCATGCTGGTAAGTGATGGTTTTGGCAGGTGTCTGGTCGCACCTGCGGTGTCAGAAAATACGCTTAACGCTAGAGGGGTGGTGAATAGCGTTATGAGGAACGTTATAAAATTTTCGCAAAATAGATGTAAAATTAAAGACGTAAATGCAAGAATGAAAGAGCGAGGAATAAATTGCGGAATGTAAATAGAAACGTACACACCGATGTATAGTGGTTCACTACAACTTGTAGCTAGTCCACTCCTCAAGAGACTCTCTTGAGTATTTCACTATCTCCGTTAAGCTTGCGGGTGCTTAACAAACCGTTTACAACGCGAATACTTGAGTCACACAAGGTTCGCCAACAACCAAGGAAGACGCTCTTCCTTAACTACAACAAGGGACAATCTCCCAAAGATGTAGGACAACACAAAGATCACTCAAAACTTGTTCTCTCAAAAGAGTAGATGGAGTGAAACAATATATGCTCAAGAACACAACTTTCAACTTCAAGAAATGGCTCAATATAGCTTTGAATATTTATGAAAACTTGAAGCAATTTAATCTTATGATTGTATAAAAGTATTGTGTTTGAAATGAGGTTTAAGAGGGTCTATTTATAACCCAAAAACCCCATAGATCCGTTGGGAATAGTTGGCTAGCCTCCCATTTAATTAAACAAGAGTTTAGGGACAAAATGTCTTCTGCCCGTTGCCAACAATCGATTGTTAACTTCACACAATCGATTGTTAACAAAAACTAGCCGTTGTAGCCCAAGGGTAACTTTGACAATCGATTGTTACAACCAGACAATCGATTGTTAACGTCTCTGGAACCAAACAATCGATTGTCAAGGCCTGACAATCGATTGTTGGAGTCCACTGGAGTTCAACAATCGATTGTCAAGTTCTGACAATCGATTGTTGGCCAGTGCTTAGGGAACAATCGATTGTCACCAGTTGACAATCGATTGTTGGCCTGGTTCCAACATCGATTCGATTAATAATTAGTTTATTTTGTAAAATCAAGTGTTTTGAAAATGTTTCAATGTTAATTTGAAAACGTTTTGAGACTTTGAGCCAAGTTCTTAAAAACGAGAGTTGATTCAAGACGACATTAAAACTCAAAACAAAATTAAGACTAAAGACGACGTCTTCGGTCTTCAATCTTTTTGCTTCATCAACTTGTTCCATTCATTGACTTGCATTCCAGCTTTTGAAAGCTTGACTTATAGTCACAACAAAGTCCATAGCAATCTCGGCATTTTGTCAATGATGGTTTGTCGATTATCAAAACCTACAACAAGACGCAAAGTCATTAGTTAAGGTTTCATGAAGCAAAACCTACAACATGACGCAAAGTCATAGTTAAGGTTTCATGAATGCATTTTCCAACAATTTCCCCCTTTTTGATAATGACAAACCAAAGTGGGATATGCATTCATTTTGCAAAAAGATTCAAATAATATTTTTAAGGAATTTTCAATACCAATTGTTAAAAAAGAAATACTTGATATCAATTATAAGAAATTCAGATACCAGATTCAAAAAGTTTGATATCAATTGTTAAACAGAATATTTCCAACCAATTTTTACTTTAAGAAAAAATTTCAATCAATTAAAAAATATTCCCCCTTAATTAATGCTTCCCCCTTAATATATGCATATCATCGTAATCTTCCCTATAATCTTCCCATAATAATATCTTCCCCCTTTTGGCATTAGCAAAAAGATATCATAATCAAGAGAAAATTATTTTTCATGAAGGGAATAATGGAAATACAATGCAATATAATATTAAAGGAACATAGTTAAGAAGCATAAAAAATACATAAGAGAAAAAAAATCAATTATATATGGTAGACAATCGATTTTTAATTGTTCTGACTCAAAAAAAAACTTTGTTTAAGTTCCAAACTTCCTTGATTTTGTTCCCCCTTTCTTAAAGCCTCATCAAAAAAAAAAAAAAAAAAAAAAAAAACGTCTCTGACGCTCAAGTTAGCATTTTTCTATAAATAAGAACGAATGCAACATTGACTTGTTTCTTGCTAAACCAAGAAACTAATGATCTTCCAAGCAAATGGCAAGTGCCACTTGTGCTTTTCCTACCCAATTTGCATCCAGCAAAGTCGGAATAGGAATAACCAATAAAGTGGCAGGATGAATCCTTGGGATACCAAATTCCCACGTCCATCGTACCAACGAGGTATTTCATTATCCATTTTACCGCGGTTAAGTGCGATACCTTCGGACAAGATTGATACCGTGCACACAGACAATTGTTATGAATAAAATATTTGCAACCAAATAATGTTATCAATTCAATTGTCTTGTAGAATTACCTTATTGTTACTAAGGCACTCTACGGTGCAAGTCTTAACACGATTCCCCTTGTCACACAATTGACATATGCTCAAGAGGTTGTGTTTAAGACCTTTAACCAACAAAATGTCATTAATAGAAGAGGAAGGATTTTTACCGACCGAACAAATCCCGATAGTTTTTCCTTTGTTGTCACTCAAGATGACATGTCCTTCCTTTGTTGGTTTTATACCCAAAATTTGGATGCATCATCGGTCATGTGCTTGGAGCATCCGCTATCAAGATACCAAAGTATACTTGATGCCTTCAAGCACACCTGCAATCAAATTAATGACAGGATTTTGGTACCCAAGTGCTTTTGGGTCCTTTTAGGTTAGTGGTATAATAATATGTTTCACTTTGAGTAAAGTGTCTATGCCTAGTATAGCATGCCGGTGCTATGTGGCCTATTTTATCGCAATAGTGACAAACTACGTTAGGATTCCACATGTATCTAGGGGAGTAGTATTCACTAGGTTTATAGAAATTTTTCCTAGGTTGTCCTACATCATTTCTCCTAACATTGTTATTTATAGGCTTTTTAGTAGTTTGATTTTTAGACCTAGTGTTTTTCTTTCTGGGTGGTCCATTCCTAGTTTTATCCTTACTAGGTTGTCTCTCGACTTTGCCCCTATTTTTCTTGAAGCCTATTCCTTCTTTGGCAACATGAACATGATCAAAAATAAGGTTCAAATCCCTTTTGAGGCTTATTGAATTTATTAAGAGATGCTTCTAACTTTTCCACTTGAGCCTTAAGGGACTTGCAAGAATTACAAGAGCTACTTGAACTTTTATCGGCACTCCTTTTTCCAAAAAAATTATTTTCTTCTTTTAATTTCTCATTATCCTTAGTCAATTTTTCTAGCTCTTTTGCGGAGTCTAAAAGTTCTTTCTTCAAAGATTTGTTTTTATTTTTAATGCCGACAAATTCGTCATAAAGTTCTTCAAGAGCTTTTTGTAATTCTACCAAAGTATAAGAGTCTTTAGGGAGTTTAGTACAAACCTCTTCATCTTCTTGAGGAGTACCCCCAATGGCCATGAGACGAAGATTTGCGACTTCCTCTCCATCGCTTGACTTGTTGCCGGAGTCATCTTCTTCCCATGACATGAAAGCCCTTTGCTTCTTGTGGGGCTTTTTCTTCTCGGTGTTGACTTTTGGGC
>MCJB01026354.1:21781-59299 GCA_002018475.1 Nicotiana obtusifolia
TAAGTTGATTGCCGAAACCAATCAAAGTGTTGGAGAGTGACTCAAGAGTCACAGAGGAGGAAGAAGCTTGAGGAGGAATTTGAGGAGGCACTTGTGGAGGAACTTGAACTCGTTGTGGGCGACGTTCCGTACCCCTCTTGAAAGAAGAGTCCGTCACCGACCAATGCTTTGTGCCTTTGGTCAAAGGGCCAACATTTACCTTGACTTCATGGTATTTGAGAATATCCATGATGATGAAGGCGTATGGAAGTGGTTCCCCCTCACGAATTGAATCAAATAAATGGATCATTATAAATTGAGTCCAATTTATTTGTGCCTCGTTTATGATAGCATGCATTATTTTCACATCTTCCGCCGAGAGAGTTGTATGAGAAAATTTCCTCGGCTTAAGAATTCGTGTGATGATGTAGAAGAGTAGCCGATACTCTTCATGCATGTTAGTTATTGTTGGACGGCGGTTGGTTGTGCGGACCAATTGTCCTCCAACTCCTATTTCTTCTAGAAATGCTGCCTCGTTAAAGGCCGCACCTTCGATGCCGGCGTAGAGATAAATGTCTCCGCCAGCAGTTGGAAGGCCAGTAATTTCCGAGAGAATTTCCTCGGACAGAAAAATCTTCGTTCCATTGACGGAGGAAATGAGTTCTCCATCTATTCGGCGAAGATTTGAGTAAAAGGCTCGAATAAGGTCTTCATGAATGAATTCTTGGCGATTGTTGACAACGCCTGAGAGATTTCCCGAAGTTAGAGCATGAGATAATCTGAGGAATCCTTTTGATTCGAAATAAGTCGACCTCACATAGCGAGAAGGGAGGATTTCCCTTCTTTTAATTTTTCATTATCCTTAGTCAATTTTTCTAGCTCTTTGGCGGAGTCTAAAAGTTCTTTCTTCAAAGATTTATTTTTATTTTTAATGCCGACAAATTCGTCATAAAGTTCTTCAAGAGCTTTTTGTAATTCTATCAAAGTATAAGAGTCTTTAGGAAGTTTAGTACAAACCTCTTCATATTCTTGAGGAGTACCCCCGATGGCCATGAGACAAAGATTTGCGACTTCCTCTCCATCGCTTGACTCGTTGCCGGAGTCATCTTTTTCCCACGACATGAAAGCCCTTTGCTTCTTGTGGGGCTTTTTCTTCTCGGTGTTGACTTTTGGGCAATATGGTTTGATATGCCCAACTTCTCCACAACCGTAGCACTTTGGAGGTTCTTGTTTCTTGATCTTCTTTTCTTGTTCCCTTCTCATGAATTTTTGGAATTTTTTGATTACCAAGGCATATTCTTCGTCATCACTGCTAGAGTCTTTGGCCTCCTTGGTTTCCTCTCTTGAGGTTGATGACTTAAGTGCCAAGCTCTTCTTTTTCTTATCATCATCAAAAACAATAGGTTTGTTAAGGTGAGTAGTTTCATAGGTGATAAGGTTACCTCTTAGTCCATCATAAGTGATCTTGGTTGAGGTGGCGGCTTCTTGGATTGCATCAACTTTAGATTGCCACTCCGGTTTTAAACTTCGGAGTATTTTTCTCACAAGCTCTTCTTCGGAGAAGATTTTTCCAAGAGCATCAAGATCATTTATAATGTTTGAAAATCGTTCAAAGGTTTTCTCAATTTTCTCATCTTCCTTCATCCTGAAAAGTTCATACTCATATGTTAGAAGATCAATTTTTGCCTTGCGGACTTGGAACGTACCTTCGTAGGTGATTTCCAGTTTATCCCACATTTCCTTGGCGGTTTTGCATCTTGAAATTTTTCGGTAATCATCCGGATTTACTGCACAATAGAGCATGTTGATAGCCCGTGCATATGCTTCAACTTTCTTGATGTCTTCATTGGAGTATTCCCTTTCCGGTTTAGGACATATCACCTCACCAACCTTCTTGGTGATTGGTTCCTCACCGTTTTCTATGATTTGCCACACTTTGAAGTCGGTTGCTCGTACGTATATCCTCATACGTTCCTTCCAATAGGTGTAGTTTGTCCCATCGAATAGAGGTGGTCTCGACGTGGATTGTCCTTCACCTATTCCTGCGTACAAATTTCTAGAGGCCATTCTATTTTTCTCAACCGGTTAAGGCTTGAAGAGAATTAGGCTCTGATACCAATTGTTAGAAAATACGCTTAACGCTAGAGGGGGGGTGAATAGAGTTATAAGGAACGTTATAAAATTTTTGCTAGATAGATGTAGAATTAAAGACGCAAATGCGAAAATGAAGGAGCAAGGAATAAAGTGCGGAATGTAAATAAGAACGTACACACCAATCTATAGTGGTTCACTACAACTTGTAACTAGTGCACTCCTCAAGAAACTCTCTTGAGTATTTCACTATCTTCGTTAAGCTTGCGGGTGCCTAACAAACCATTTACAACACGAACACTTGAGTCACACAAGGTTCGTCAACAAACAAAGAAGAATCTCTTCCTTAACTTCAACTAGGAACAATCTTCCAAAGAAGATGTAGGACAACACAATCAATCACTCAAAAGTATTCTATCAAAAGAGTAAATGGAGTGAAACAATATAAGCTCAAGAACACAACTTTTATCTTCAAGAGATGGCTCAATATAGCTTTTAATAATTATGAAGACTTGAAGCAATGAATCTTATGTTTATAGAGAAGTGTTGTGTTTCAAATGAGGCTTGAAGGGTTCTATTTATAACCCAAAAGCCTCAAGTGTCCGTTGGGACAAATGGCTAGGCTCCCATTTCAATAAACAAGAGTTTAGGGGAGAGAAGGTGTTCTGCCCGTTGCCAACAATCGATTATATGACTTATACAATCGATTGTTAACAAAAACTAGCCGTTGTAGCCCAACGGTAACTTTGACAATCGATTGTCACACCCAAACAATCGATTGTTAAAGTTTCTGGAACCAAACAACCGATTGTCAAGTACTGACAATCGATTGTTGGCCAGTGCTCAGTGAACAATCGATTGTCACCAGTTGACAATCGATTGTTGGCCTGGTTCCAACATCGATTCGATTCTTATTTTGTGAAATCAAGTGTTTTGAAAATGTTTCAATGTTAACTTGAAAAACGTTTTTAGACTTTGAGCCAAGTTCTTAAAAACGAGATTGATTCAAGATAACATTAAAACTCAAAACAAAATTAAGACTAAAAGACGACGTCTTCGGTCTTCAATCTTTTTGCTTCATCAACTTGTTCCATTTATTGACTTGCATTCCAGCATCTTAAAAGCTTGACTTGTAGTCACAACAAGGTCCATAGCAATCTCGGTATTTTGTCAATGATGGTTTGTCGATTATCAAAACCTACAATAAGACGCAAAGTCATTAGTTAAGGTTTCATGAATGCATTTTCCAACAATAAGAATCAACATAAAAAATGGAGTATTAAATACATAACAGAGAGCCCCAGAATAACATCTATACTCAATTCCTCAATACAACATGGATATGGAACCAGAAGTTAAGAACAATCAATATGTCTTTTCCGTTGCGGCGCACAGCCCCATCCACACACACACACACACACACACACACACACACACACACACATATATATATATATATATACACAAATACCAATCATTATTGCAGGGTGCAACCCGATCCCAAACAACAATATCAACCTCCGTTGCGGCGTGCAACCTGATCCCAATAAATAATATCAATATCCATTGTAGAGTGCAACTCGATCCCAAATATATAACATGTAAGTGCAAAGCTACAACCAACTAATGCGTATTTTCACGATGAAACGCAATAAGGGAATTAAACAAATAAAGACAAAAAGGGATAAAAGTGGCGAATAAAGGCCGTCAATGATAAAGAAAACATATAGAAAATTAAGGCATGTAACAAATAAAAACATAAATTTAGCAAGCCAAGTAACAATTAAAGCATTTAACACGTAGTAACATGGAGTAAATGAATGCATGAAACAAGGGGAAACAAACAATTAAGTAGCATATCCCGCATGCTTAATCCATAACAACGTATATACACTTGTCACCTTGAATATACATTGTCTCCACACATAAATCAAGTAGCAAATTGACCAATCAAGTCTTAATTCCCTCAAGCGAAGGTTAACCACGACACTTACCTCTTTCCGGAATCAAGATAATAATCAACCACGACTTTTCCTTTAGAATGCGCCTCCAAACCAATCGAATCTAGCCAAATATAGTTCAAACAATTCAAAAAAAAAACTTTAGAAACTACCTACGTGTGAAAAAGATTCAATCTTTAATGAAATTGAAAAAGCCAACAAAAATCAACCCCCGGGGCCACTTGGTCAAAATCCAAAATTCGGACCAAATCCCGATTACCCATTTTTCCCCGAGCCTGAATATATGATTTGTTTCGAAAACCGACCTCAATTCGAGGTCTAAATCTCAATTTTTACCAATTTTTTAAATTCTATTCAAAACCCCCAATTTCTACTTTGAAATTACTATATTTAAGGTTAAAAATCAATGGGTGATTACGAAAATACATCAAAATTAGTTGAAAAGTAATAACCAATAAAGTTGAGATGAAAATCTCTTGAAAAATCTCTCTAGTCCGAGCTCTAGGTTTCAAAAATGGTGAAAGATAATGAAATCCCATTTTTTATCTTTTATTTTATTGGGCATCAGGTGCTCTTCGCGTTCGCGGAGCACCTATCGCGTTTACGAAGCACACAAGCCACTTGGCCCTCGCGTTCGCGAGGACCCCACTACGTTTGCGAAGGTATTCCTTAACTAAGCCTCCGCATTCGCGACCAAAGCGTCGCGTTTGCGATGAAGAACCTCACCTACCTTCCCCAGCCATCCCAAACCTACACTTTCACATGGGATCTGCCGCGTAAGTGAAGGGAAGTCCCCCAAAGAGTTCGCGTTCGCGACTTATATCTCGCATTCATGTAGAGTGTCTAGCCCCAGCCCCAAAATTTCCCTTCGTGATCGCGAAGCGCTGATGCACCAGCAGAAAACCAGCAACTCAACAAGTCCAAATGTTGTTTGAAATCAATCCGAGACTCACCCGAGCCCCCTCCCCCTCAGGCTCCAATCCGAACATGCACACAAGTGTTATAACATTATATAAACTCGCTCGCTACCTCAAATCATCAAAATAACATCAAATAACAAGAGTCGATCATCAAAACTCAAGATTTCAACTTGAAAACTCATTTTTCATAATCTTTACATAATGCGTTGAAACGCGCTCGGGTCACCCCGGACCCCAACCAAATGTGAGTACAAGTTCAAAATCATCATACGAACCTACCAAAATCGTCAAAATATCAATCCAAGGCGTTTATCACAAACGTTCACCGTGATCAATTTTAGCCTTATTTTTAGTTAAAAATTATTTTTTCTTCAAAATTTTAAGTAAAAGCTTTTCGGAAAACGACAAGAACCATGTACACAAATAAAGAAACATCAAATGAAACTATGAGAGGTCCCGAAATACGGAAATTAAGGATAGTACTCAAAACGACCTATCGGGTCCTTACATTCTGCACCTCTAAAAGAAACGTTCGTCCTCGAACTAACATAGAAAAGTACCTGGATTGGTAAAAAGGTGTGGGTATCTACTCCGCATATGGGACTCGGACTCCCACATAGCCTCCTTGATCGAGTGATCTCTCCATTGCACTTTCACAGAAGGAAAACTCTTGGATCTCAACTTTCGAACTTGCCTGTGTACAATAGCCACCGGCTTCTCCTCATAGTCCAAATTCTCATCAAGTTGCACTGTGCTGAAGTCCAAAACATGTGACCTTTCCTCATGGTACTTTCGAAGCATGGAAACGTAAAATACCGGATGTACCCCTGCTAGGCTAGGAGGAAATGCAAGCCTATAAGCAACCTCCCCAGCTCTCTCCAAGATCTCAAACGAGATAATAAACCTCGGGCTCAACTTGCTCTTCTTTCCAAACTGCATCACACTCTTAATAAGAGGCACTCGGAGAGGAACTTCTCACCCACCGTATAAGCCAAATTTCGAACCTTTCGATCTACACAACTCTTTTGAATGGACTAAGCTGTAAGGAGTCATTCCTGAATCACCTTAACCTTTTTCAAAGCATCACAAACCAAATCAGTAACCAACAATCTAGCCTCTCCGGGCTCAAACCAACCAACTCGGCGAACAACATCACCTCCCATAGAAAGCCTCACACGGAGCCATCTGGATGCTCGACTGATAACTGTTGTTGTAGACGAACTCTGCTAGAGGTAAACATTAGTCCCACTGACACTCGAAATCCATAGAGCATGCCCACAACATGTCTTCTAATATATGAATAGTACGCTTGGACTGTCCGTCCATCTGAGGATGAAACACCGTACTCAGCTCGACCCGTGCCCCCAACTCACGCTATATGGCTCTCTAAATATGCGATATGAACTATGTGCCTCGATCAGAAATGATGGAAATAGGCACGTCGGGCAGGCGGATAATCTCTCGGATGTAAATCTGATCCAACCGCTCTGAAGAATAAGAAGTCATCACCAAAATGAAGTGTGCAGACTTAGTCAACCGATCCACAATAACTCAGACTGCATCATATTTCCTCAAGGTCCATGGTAAGGCTACCACAAAATCCATAGTGATGCGCTCCCACTTTCACTCCAGCATCTCCAATCTGTGAGTCATTCCTCCTAGTTTTTGATGCTTGTACTTCACCTGTTGATAATTCAAACACCGAGAGAGATAAGCAAGAAGAAATTTCTTCATCCTTCACCACCAATAGTGTTGTTTCAAGTCACGGTACATCTTCACGCACCTGGGTGAATGGAATAGCGCGAACTGTGAGCCTCCTCAAGGATCAACTCTCTACACCCATCAACATTTGGAACAAAAATCCGGCCTTGAAGCCATTGAACCCCATCATCTCCAATCAAAACCTCTTTGGCACCACCCACTGCATCGTATCTTTCAACACCAATAAGTGAGGATCATCAAATTGGCGAGCCTTGATACGCTCCAACAATGATGGCTATTCCACAACACAAGCAAGAACCCGGCTAGGCTCCAAAATATCCAACCTCACAAATTGATTGCCAAGGTCTGAACATCCATGGCTAGTGGCCTCTACTCTACCAGTAAATATGCCAAATTGATCATGCTCTCAGCCTTCCTACTCAATGCATCAGCCACCACATTGGCCTTTCACGGATGATATAGTATGGTGATATCATAATCTTTGAGCAACTCTAACTATCTTCGCTGCCGCAGATTAAGGTCCTTCTATTTGAGCAGGTGCTGGAGACTCCGATGGTCGATATAGACCTCACATGGAACGCCGTACAGATAGTGCCTCCAAATCTTCAGCTCGTGAACAATGTTTGCCAACTGTAAATCATGCACAGGGTAATTCTTCTGATGAACCTTCAACTGACGAGACGCGGAGGCAATCACCCTACCGTCCTGCATCAACACCGTGCCAAGCCCAATATGTTATGCATCACAATACATGATGTGAGATCCCGAACTTCTAGGCAATACTAATACCGGGGCTGTAGTCAATGGAGTCTTGAGCTTTTGAAAGTTCGCTTCACACTCGTCAGATCATTTGAAAAGAGCACCCTTCTGGGTCAATCTAGTCAAAGAAGCTGCGATGGATGAAAAACCCTCCATGAAACAGCGATGATAACCTGCCAAACCGAAGAAGCTCCAAATCTCAGTAGCTCATGAAAGTCTAGGCCAATTCTGAGCTACCTCAATCTTCTTCGCATCAACCTTACTCCCATTAATTGATACCACATGGCCCATGAATGCCACCGAATCAAGCCAAAACTCGCACTTGGAGAATTTAGCATAAAGCTTCTTCTCCCTCAATGTCTGGAGCATGATCCTCAATTGATGCTCGTGATCCTCCCGACTGCGAGAATACACCAATATGTCGTAAATAAACACAATGATGAAGAAATAAAGATACGGCTGAAACACATTGTTCATCAAGTGCATAAAGGCTACTGGGCCATTGGTCATCCCAAAAGACATCACCAGAAACTCATAGTGACTATAGTGAGTCTTGAAAGCCGTCTTTGGAATATCTGAAGCCCGAATCTTTAACTGATGGTACCCCGACCTCAAGTCAATCTTCCAGAATATGTTAGCACCCTAGAGCCGATCAAACAAATCATCAATACGCGGTAGTGGGTACTTGTTCTTGATAGTAACCTTGTTCAGCTGCCTGTAGCCAATACACAACCTCATAGAGCTATCTTTCTTCTTCACAAATAGAACTGGAGTACTCTAAGGCAAAACACTCGGTCTGATAAAACCCTTATCAAGAAAATCCTGAAGTTGTTCCTTTAATTCCTTAAACTCTACGGGTGCCATGCGATATGGTGGAATAGATATGGGATGAGTTCCCGTCACCAAGTCAATACCGAAATCAATATCCCTATCGGGCGGCATGCCCGGTAGGTTTTCTGGCAACACATCTGCGAACTCTCTCACTACCGGAACTGACTCAATGGTAGGAGTATCAGCACTAATATCCCTCACAAAGGCTAAATATGCCAAGCACCCCTTCTCAATCATCCGATGTGCCTTCATAAAGAACACCACTCTACTAGGAACATGAATCAAAGAACCTCTCCACTCCAGCCTCGGCAATCCCGGTATAGCCAACATCACGATCTTAGTGTGACAATCCAGAATAGCGTGATATAGTGACAACCAATCCATGCCCAAAATAACATCAAAGTCCACCATGCTAAGTAAAACAAGGTCCTACCCTAGTCTCCTAACCCCTAATAGAGACCACACACGAATGATAAACACGGTCTACCACAATAGAATCCCCAACAAGCGTAGATACATAAACATGAGCACCGAAAGAATCACGAAATATATCCAAATATGGAGCAAAATAGGATGACATATGCGAATAAGTGTAACCCAGATCAATTAAAATTGATACATCTCTATGGCAAATCAAAACAATACGTGTGATGACCTCATCAGACAACTCTACCTCAGGTCTAGCTGGGAATGCATAGAAATGGGGCTGAGCTCCACCAATCTGACCTCCACCTCTCGGACGACCTCTCCCTGGCTGACCTCCACCTCTAATGGCCTGACCACCACCCCAGGCTGCCTAACCCTCGCCTCTAGCTGACTGAGCGGGCGGTGGAACAACCGGTGCAGGAATCATAGCACAAGTACCCTATTGTGGCACGCTTCTTTGAACTCTGGGACAGTACCTCTTGATATGACCCGTACCTCCACACTCAAAGCACTCTCTCAACTAGCGTGTTTTTTGTATCTGGGACTAACCCTAATGGTCCAGATAACCACTATGAGCACCCATAAGAACCACGACTTCCAGAAGCACCGTGTGATGCCTGAAGTGCTGACTGAACCTGCCTGATAGGATGGCCACTACCAATGAACCCGTCCTTCCAGATGAGGCACCAATGAAATCACCGAAATGACAAAACCTTTTCTCAGATGCTGTCTCTCTACCCTGACCATGAATCCTCTCAATTCGCCAAGCGATCTTCACAACCCGAGTGAAGGAAATATCATCCTCAGTCTCTCTGACCATCTGTAGCCTGATACCATAAGTATGTCCATTAATGAATTTCCTCACCCTCTTTCTCATTAGGGATCAAAACAACAGCATGGCGAGATAAATCCACGAATCTTATCTCGTACTGGGTAACAGTCATGCTACTGTGCTGGAGATGCTCAAACTGTGTAGCAATAATAGGCTGAACTGCTCCATCTGCTGGGACTGCTGGAGTTTGATACCTGTGAACCATCTGCTCTAGAGTATGAGTAGCGGGAGTTTGGGCTCCCCCGCAACTTGAGAAACGGCTGGTTTTATAGGGATTACACCAGCCCGGGCCTCACCCTCTATAAAGCCTAATAGGAAAACTAGGGCGTCCTGAAGTACCAGGGTAGCAATGAATCTCTATGGGACATGAGGTGGTCCAACTAGCATGGTCTGAATAGGGATCTCTTCCTCCTGCTCGATCTGATGCTCTGCAATAGGTGGTGCTGCACGTGCTCGAGGCTGAGCTTTGCCTCTACCTCTGGCTCTCCCTCGGCCCGGGCCCCTACCCCTGGCAGTGGTTGCAACCTAGGGCTCCGGCTACTAACTAGCTGTGGATGTTGTGCGTGTCCTCACAATCTGTGAGAGAACAAGAATAGAATAATTCAAACTCAATGATAGAATAAAATCGCATGATAAATAAAAAAAGAAGTGAAATTTTTCCTAGAGCCTAATAGCCTTCTGAAGATAAGTACAAACGTCTCTGTACCGATCCTCCAGACTCTACTAAGCTTGCTCATGACCCGTGAGACCTAGGTAACCTAGTGCTTTGATATAACTTGTCACGACCCGAATTTCTAACCTTGGGGTCGTGATGGCGCCTAATGTTCACTTGCTAGGCAAATCAACATTAGTATACAACTATTCATTTAAAACAAATTTTAAAAGCAACTTAATAAGAAGTAAAACTATAGAACGTCGAAATAGATATAATATACTCCAAACACCATCTAGTCTAATCCCGAAATTTGGTGTCAAAAGAACATGATCTACTAAAAGTGCTACAACCAATATCTGAATGAAAATACAACTGTTTGAATGAAATGAAACAGTACAAAAGATAAGAAGAAGGGGACTTCAAGGTCTGCGAACCCTGTGCAATTCTACCTCAAGTCTCTGCATGAATAACAGTCCGAATAATGCCTCCACTAGACGCCACTAAGACCGAAACCAAAATCTACACAAGAAGTGCAGAAGTATAATATGAGTACTATCGATCCCATGTAATCCGTAAGTGCCGAGCTTAACCTCAACGAAGTAGTACGAGGCTATAACAAGGCACTCAATATAAACCTATATGGGTATATGTAAAACAATAGCAGAAATAGAGAAACAAGAATTAACATGAAAACTGGAACAAAAAATATATAACAGAGAGCCCCAGAATAACATCTATGCTCAATTCCTCAATACAACACGGATGTGGCACCAATAATTAAGAACAGTCAATATGCCTTCTCCATTGTGGCGCACAATCCGATCCAAAAATATATATACAAATAACAATCACCGTTGCAGCGTGCAATCCAATCCCAAACCACAATATCAATATCCGTTGTGGCGTGCCACCCGATACCAAATAAACAATACCAACATATATTGCAGCGTGCAACCCGATCCCAAATAACAATATCAATATCTGCTGCGGTGTACAACCCGATCCCAAATATATAACATGTAAGTGCAAAGGTACAACCAACTATGACATATTTCACTATGAAACGCAATAAGGAAATTAAACAAAAAAGTCATAAAATGGATAAAAGTGGTTATCTAACAACATACAAAACATAAGGCAAGTAAAGACAGCCGATAATAAAGACACTGATGAATAGAAACATATAGCAAAACAAGGCATGTAATGCATAAAAGCATAAATTTAACAAGTAAGGCAAGTAACAATTAAAGCATTTAACACGTAGTAACAAGGAGTAAATGAAGGCATGAAACAAGCGAAAACAAATAATTAAGTAGCTCGTCTCGCATGCTTAACTCATGACAACGTATATACACTCGTTACCTTGCATATACGCCGTCCCCCACATAAATCAAGTAGCAAATAGACCAATCAAGTCCTAATTCCCTCAAATCAAGGTTAACCATGACACTTATCTCTTTCCGAAATCAAGTCAATAATCAACCATGACTTTTTGTTTAGAATAAGCCTCCAAACCAATCGAATCTAGCTAAATATAGTTCAAACAATTCAAAACAAGCTTTAGAAACTACCTACGAGTGAAAAAGATTACATTTTAAATGAAATTGAAAAAGTCAACAAAAGTTAACCTCGGGGTTTGCTTGGTTTTTTTTTTTTTTTTTTTTTTTTTTTTTTTTTTTTTTTTTGGGTTTGCTTGGTTAAATCAGAGATTTGGACCAAATCTCGATTACCCATTCACCCCCGAGCCCGAATACGTGATATGTTTCGAAATCCGATCTCATTTCGATGCTTAAATCTCAATTTTACCAATTTTCTAAATTTTACCAAAAACCTCGATTTTCTAATTTGAAATAACTAAATTTAAGGTTAAAAATCAATGGGTGATTATGAAAATACATCAAAATTAGCTGAAAAGTACTAACTAGTAAAGGTGTGACGAAAATCTCTCTAGTCTGAGCTCTAGGTTTCAAAAATGGTGAAAGATAATAAAATTCTGTTTTTTCATCTTTTATTTTACTGCGCGTCAAGTGCTCTTAGCGTTCACGAAGCACATATGCCACTTGTCCTTCGCGTTCGCAAGTTGCCCAGTGCTTTCGCGAAGGCATTCCCCAGCCAAGCCTCCGCGTTCGCAAATAAAGGGCCGCGTTCGCAATGAAGAACCCCACATGCCTTCCCAAGCCATCCCAAACCTACACGTTCGCGTGGGTTCTGCCGCGTTCGCGAAGAGCAGTCCATCCAAGCGTTCGTGGCCTCCCTCTCGCATTCGCGTAGAGTATCCAGCTCATGCCCCAAAATTCCCTTTCGCGATCGTGATAGTGGCTTAGCAATCGCGAAGCACTGATGCACCAGCAGAAAACCAGCAACTCAACAAGTCCAAATATGGTCTGAAATCAATCTGAGAGTCACCCAAGCTCCCTCTCTCTCGGGCCTCAATCCAAACAAGCACACAAATGTAATAACATCAAATAAACTCGCTCGCTACCTAAAATCATCAAAATAACATCAAATAATAAGAAACGATCATTAAAACTCAAGCTTTTAACTTGAAAACTCATTTTTCACAATCTTTCACATAATGCGCCGAAACGCGCTCGGATCTTCCTAGACCCCAACCAAACATGTATACAAGTCCAAAAATATCATACAAACCTATCAAAATCGTCAAAATACTGATCCGAGATCATTTACCAAAAATATTGACTATGGTCAACTCTAGCCTCTTTTAAGTCAACAATCACTTTTGCTTCAAAACTTTACGTAAAAGCTTTTCAAAAAATAACACGGATCACACACACAAATTAAGAAACATCAAATGAAGCTATGAGAGATCTCGAAATACAAAAAATAAGGCTAGTTCTCAAAATGGTCTATCAGGTCGTTACACAAAGTCCATAAACGTGTTTCAATTTTCCTTCCAAATAACACCACCAGTACATTCTTTACCTAAATTGCACATGAAGCTGCGAAATTTGCCTTCAATATTTTCCCATACCACCATCTTACTAGTTTAGGAAGGTTTAATTATTTCAAATATATAGCATAGTATTTCAGTCGCAATCTATGGTACCTTATTAGGTTTTCTTTTCAAGAGCAATGTTGGCTTGGAATAAGATCCGAGAACATATGATGATAAGCTGAAGTAGACTTGTTACCATATTTTTTGTTACATCTTGCTTTTCATGCCTCCCAGCAAATAAGAATGACCGGTAATGTGTAACAGAATTTATTTATTAAATTGTTGAGCTTCTTATTCTACTAGTTTTTTATGACATTCAGAATGGTATGTAAATAGCCTGTGCTATTTGAAGAATACCCAATGTTCTGGTAGTAGACTTCCAGACCATCTGAGTTAGATTGTTGATTCTTGATAAAATAAACTAGAGAGAAATAATAGGGAAAGATTACAGGAAAATAAAAGGAGTATACTGGAATAGATGTAAAAGAAACTCTAAAAAATTGAAGCTGAAAATTTTATGTAATTTCACTGCATCTTGACTACAATTTTATAAGAGAACTACTAAACTTAAACGACCTAAAAATCAGCACAAAATCTGGTAAAAATAACAAACTCCTAGATACTAGTTCACTCCTAGAGACTAGTTCAAAAAGGTTATACATTCAAACCAAATTATTGCAATAATAAATCTTAAGCGAAACAGTAAAATAATTTATTAAGAGCAACTTCTAAAGCATATTTCTAACGCACCTCTTTGCTTTTGAAGATGCAAATTTTGAATTTGTGCCTTGGAAACCTTTAACTAAAAGCGACTTTGTACATAAATTTACCAACTGATCTTTGGACTTGCAGTAAATTTAGTTCATGTTTCCATTTTTGCTGCATTTCATGATTGTTAATAAAATAAGCTGACTCTTTTTCCGGCTTCATTTGCATGCCTTGAGGCTTATCAACTTTCTTCCAGATTTGTATTTTGCCTTGAGGTTTGTTAACTTTCTTCCAGATTTTATTTTTCTGAAATGTTGGCAACTTCTTCTTTGCGTATTCTCTATTAGAACATTGACGGCTTCTTCTTGCTTAGCAAGTTTACATATGTCCTCAGTTGGAGGTTCGTCTGCACTTTGTATATTCTTTTGGCTCCATTTTTCATCTTCTGTAGGATCAAGTGAGAAGTTTTTACCTCTCATTTTAACCCTTTGAATCTCAATTTCAGATGCATCATAAATGAAATATTTATCTTCAAAAGATACTTTAAATCCTTTTTCTATTAGCTGTCTAACACTTAATAAATTTTGGTCAACATCAGGAACATAAAGAACATCTAAAAAAATTTTGTACCTAAATTTGTTGCGATTACGACAATTCCTTTTCCTTTTGCAAGAATATAGTCATCATTTTCAATTCTGACTTTTTTATTTTTCATAGACGTGAACACTTGAAAAATTTCTTTCATATATCATATGTTTTGTACTACCACTATCAATCATCCAAAAATCAAATTATTTTATTGAAAGAAAAGTTGCCACAAACAAGTGATCTTCTTCTTCTTCATTGGCGAACTTGGGCATCTGCTTTATGCTTTGAGACTTTCCTTTGCAAATTACAACTTCATGACCAAATTGAGGTGCATATTTTGCACTTCGCATCTGGCCTATTCCAACAATTAAATGGTAGATGAATTTTTATGCTACAGTGCTGACAAGGTGCGTAAGTTTTTTTTTTCATTTTACCCTTGCTTTGAGTTTTATGGTTGGCTGCCAAGACTCCTTCAACAATACCATCTTTCCTCATAAGCCTCCTTTGCTCCTGTCCCTATAATGTATTTAACAAATCCAGCCAAGGTAATCTTGGATAGTTCTTTTGTGTTTTTCAAGGTAGTTATGGGTACTTCATATCTTTCAGGCATCATAACAAGAATTTTTTAAATAATTTTTGAATCTTTAAATATAGCACCAAGCAATCTTACTTTGTTAACAATGTCAAGAAACCGATTTGAGTATTCTCTGACAGTCTTAGAGTCCTTCATTTTCTGCAGCTCGAATTCTCTTACAAAATTCAACACCTTTATGCCTCGTATTCTTTCATCTCCTGTATATTCTTCTTTCAAATTATTCCAAATTTCTTTTGCTGATTTGAGAGTCATAACTCTCGTGAAAGTAGTTTCAAACACACCAGCAAACAAAGTTGCTTTTGCCTTTGATTTTTTAATTTTTTTCCTTGTGACTCTTGATCTGGGTTATGATGGGATAGTTAGACAGTGGAAGAACATCATAATCCTCTTCAATGGCCTCTCAAAGATCTAAAGCCTCCAAGTAAGTCGCCATTCTCACTGCCCACAATTAGTAATTTTCACCATCAAAGATCGGAGGAGCCAATTGAAAAAATACTCGTCTCAATCTCCATTTCGCTCAAGAAATTTTTTTTACTCAGGTCCCTTAAGAAAATGGCTCTGATACCAGTTATATCAATAAATTAAAGAAAATTATAGGGAAGATTACGGGAAAATAAAAGGAATATACTAGAATAGATATAAAAGGAACTCTAAAGAACTGAAGCTGAAAATTCTATGCTATTTCACTGCATCTGGATTATAATTAATAAGAGTACCACTAACTTAAAAGACCTAAAACTCAACACAAAATTTATTGAAAATAACAAACTCCTAGAGATTAGTTGAAAATTGTTATTTCAAATTCAAACTAAATTACTACAGTAAATAACTCTTAAGGTGAAACGTATATTTTTAATAAGTTACCATAAGCAAATACATGATTTAGGTCTCAGTGTTAGGTTGTCTACGTCATGTACACATAGAAGTTACAAGTAAATCCAATCTATTTATAATGTCATCAAGTGATAGCTTCTGTAAATGTTCTCCAAGAGGCAAAAGACAATATACATTAAAAGGAAATTCCTTGACCTAGAGCTTTGTTAGAAGAGGATTGTGGTTGTTCTTTTGTCTGATGAACCGAAAGGCAGAAAAGCAAGTGAAAGTGCCTTGGGGATTTAAGGTCCAGATTGCCTGATCTTTGATTGCTATGTTTCTGATCTCCATTTTTTGAATCTCATGAAGACATGTGGTGGGACAATGTTTTCCAGCAGCCTAGAGATCGAAACATGATTGTTCAAAGAGTCTTCACCTAGTTGTTTCCTAGCTTTCTTGTAGAAGTATTGAGTTGGTTGATGGGATCAATAATATACCATCTATCTCGCCAGAATAGGCTGCTTCCCTCATTGATTTTTCAAAATATACAAGAGTTCAAATTTAATTAGTACTTGAGTCTACAAGACTTTTCCAAATATTGTAGTCTTTAGGTGCTAGAATTTTGGAGATGGGATTAGATCTAGGACAGTGTTTACTCTAATGAACTTTGGTCCAAAGTTTGTTCTCAACTTTAAATCACCACCATCTCAGAGCAGCAGAAGATTCACATATGTGCCTTTTGAAACCAACTTCACCTTCCAAGTGAGGATATATAGCTTATGGTGGTCCACGAGTTTCAATGATACTTGTTCTTTCCATCTTTGTCCTCAAGAAGAAATTAGCAAGGTAAGAATATATCCGAATGATCATAGTTTTAGGAGGGGTCAAGGCACCAAAACAACAACAATATCATGTCCAACGTAGTATGGTTTGGGGAAAAAGCAAGGCAGCAAAGATGATAAAATAATACCATCCTTTCCTATTGTGACATGTCACTCTCATTAAGTGTAAAAGTTCATTACACTATATAAAAGTTGAAACCATGTCATGTTCACGAATATGAGCAATTCATTAATGCAAATGTAATACATGGCAAATTATTATTATTAATTCTTTTTCGGAGAGAGAATCATGGCAACTAATGGCAGTGAGATGATTTTAATTTTCTAGGTCTAGAAATCTTATGGTTTTAAAGTGGAGATAATTCTATGTTTACCGTGTTTCTGAACCGAGAAATATTTTCTCCAGTCAAAATATACTTGTGAATACTTTCTCTAATTCATAAGATACAAAAAGATAGGTAATATAATGTACCAGGTCGCGATACTCGTGATATATCAACTATAAAACAAATGTTTCTCGCCAGATCTTAAGCTAACTTGACTTTTGAGTTTCATTCAAGAACTTGTTAGCCAACCAATTCAACATATAAGGTCTTCATGTTACGCAAATATTTCTTGTATGGATGAATGAA
Source organism: Nicotiana obtusifolia (assembly GCA_002018475.1). NCBI lineage: Eukaryota > Viridiplantae > Streptophyta > Magnoliopsida > Solanales > Solanaceae > Nicotiana > Nicotiana obtusifolia. The sequence continues at coordinate 39,092 of MCJB01026354.1, forward strand.
TATGCTATTTGAGCAGTAATCACATGGTACCTAAATGCATGCCAAAACGAATAGGTCCTTAAAATGCTTAATGTTGTTGGATCTAAAAGGGACGTAGGAATATATTTTTAAATGATTTAGGCTTAACCAACATGTTCGAATTGCCTTTGTCTAAACAAACTGAAACTACAGATATCCATGTATAGTAGAGGTGGTTATTCATTTTCTTTTCGTCCCAATTTGCTCGACACTTTTCAGTTGTTAAGAATCATATGATTAACGTACTAATTAGAATTGAGCATTCATAGTTATAAACTGCGTAAAAATTGTTATAAGTCGTAAATTTTACTCGTATCATAATAGTGCAATAATATATATTTCAAGATGTGGTCAAATTTTACTTAATTTAATAACTCTTATGGAACAAAATGACAAAAATTTTGGGTCAATGGAAGATTCTTTTCCTTCTTCTCTATCTCAATTTAATCTAGCAGTCGAAATAATCCCCCCTACAGACTTCCAATGGGGTAAACCCTACCTATATACCTGACCACATCAATTGCCATGTGGGAAATTAGGAACATAAAAATAAATAACTAAATTAACATAAATAAAAAGCCATTAACCTCCTTATTCCATAGGCAATTTGCCAATTAAGTTAGTAAATCGTCAAACAAACCCGATGTGGATAGGAGAGGAACGTTTATCATTAACTTTTGCTTACATAATGCCAAAAAAATGAAGCCAGCAATATACAGTAGGTAAGGGGGAAAAAACGAATCAAAGAAGATGGACACTAATTCAATATTCAGTTTTAACAAAAAACTAAAAAAAAAATCAGTACTCGGTAGTTAACAAAATAGAGAAAAGGAAGAAAAACTAAAAATAGAGTGAGACTATAAACTGAGGTCAATTGTTCATCTCGAAAAGCAGAAATTGAGGTGTGTACTATATGAAGTCCAGAAAAGTTGAGCGAAAAACAGAGAGGCAACGACCAGTAGCATTTTCACACTTGAAGATCTCATCGAGTACCCAGCGGAACTTGATGCTCCTGAAAATTACAAAATAGATTCTAAATTATTAGGAGTAAAATATTTAACATATAATATATAGAGACTTGACACTCCTTGTAAATATATGGATATGCCTAGTGCAGAAAATATATGAAACAACAATTGTTTCAAGGCGCGTTACATTGTATTTTTCTTAAGTTTAAGTTCATCCGTAGAAAATAATTTTTTTTGCAATAGAGAGTTCTTTGTAAGTGCATATCCCAAAACTCAAAGTATTACTCCATTATTTTGTGAGATTTGTAGGAATTCAAATGTTTGCACCAAGGTGGACGAAAAAGGAGAAAAAAGCCAGGAGAGATCATACGGGTTCAAATGTTAGCAACGACCCCGAAAAGAAAAATATAAGGTGATTTTTTCTTGAGTTTTTGTAGATAGAGTTACTCCTAGACAGGTCTAGGATATAAGCGCTTTGAGTTCGAAAGTTGGCAAAAAATCATGATTTTGGATGTCTTTATGTCCCAAGTCTTATGTGATTTGATAAAGATTGCATGAATATTAGATGGATTTACACTCATTACGTTTTTTTTTTGTAAGAACAAGTTCGGATGATAATGGAAGAATAGCGGGTGATTTGGAGCAAAACAAGAATGAAGAAACGAGAAAGAAAAAGAAAAGCTAGCTTGTCCTAAGCTCGTACTTCGCGGGAGAGGTGCACAAGCAAAGGGGGCTGGCAGCAGCGCGAAACAGTAAACTGAGGCACATAGACGAGGACAAGTGGAAGAAAAAAAAAAGAATTGGGGTCGCGTTACTGATCTTTAAGATTCCTAGCATTAATTCTATTATATTTTTAAAGTTATGGGTTCACGTATATTCATTATTTATTACAATTTAAGTTGATTTTTATATAAATTTATGTTCCGTGTTGAAAGTATTGAGTTCCGAAGAACCTAGTCAGTTAAAATTGCATCCAGTTTTGGAGTTACCGATACTAAGCTTGTGCTAGTAGGAGGTACTTCATCTGTCTCATATTATCTGTCATGATTCTTTTGTAAACGCCCCTTAAGAAAAATTAATTAGGATGAGATTTTGACTGCTTTACCTTTATTCATGTCTTAATATTTAATCTTTCTTCATCGGTATTTGAACAAAGTTAGGTGTTTGTGGTCTTCAAGGATAATTATTACTAAGGGCAAAAAGGAAAAAGACACTCAATTTTGTCTTGAACTTTTAAAGTGATTAATAATTTGAGACAAGTACTTTTAGAAACGATGAGACGAAGGGAGCAACAATTATCTATGGGATTAGTGAAAGATGGCGCTAATAACTAGACCGGACGCTACTCTTATATGGTTGAGAGAGAAACGTACCCTTGAGACATCCCATGTAATTAACAGGCTGTCCACATCTAGCAGGCAACATTTGAGCGGCGTTAATGTCAATCCCAGCTTTCTCCGCTGCGTTGCTGCCTTTGATACTTACCATTTGACACAAGCATTCAGGCATGTTCTTTATCACGTCTTTTAGTGGATTGCAACAACTATCTGGTGGATTCCCTCTTGTTCCATTCAGGAATTTCATGCAAGGCAGCAGCTTGTTTATGCACTTCCTGTCTTGACCCTCAGCACTCTGTATCATCATCAGCAGCAAACAAATTGAAGCTGTTTGATATAATTTCATCTCCATGGATTTGTTGCTGTTTTATTACCAGAATAACAGAGATTGCTGCACTGCAAATGCGTGTCTATATATATTTATATTTGTCCAATTTTTGTTTACTATTGATTGAGGTTTTGACTTTTTTTGGGTGGGATTTTTGACTAAAATGGTTAGAGTTGGTGATACGACAGTTTCTAGTTAGGCAGAAGTCGATATACCAGCGGATAGATTGATAGGTTGAGCTACTACTCCACCATATTCTAATTTGAAACGGAGAGAGTAGTAAATTAATCTATAGCGGGGGCGGATGTATAAAATTAGCTACGATTCATCAGATTTAAGAAGTTTTGCTCGAACTGTCAACATATATAGAAATAATTGATTTCGAAATTAATTATTAAATCAAATGAATTATGAAGAACCTTGAATACCCATAAAATTTAAATTATATATCCGCCTTTAGATTCCATAAAGGTGACTAATAAAGTATGTATATGTTTTCACAATGTTAGTGTATTTTTACAGGTTGTTAACTTACCATCTTTTGCAGGTCAGAGTTCATGAATCTATAGGAAGTCACTTGCAATTGACTTTTAACTAGCAACATAGTTCAAAAATATTTTACACTGTCGGTGTAGTGTAATTATATGTATGTATTGAAAAACTGAATATATGAAAGATTTGAGTAACCTCATGGGTTGTGATGAGATGGATAGGAACCCTTTACTTAATCAAAGATTTAGAATTCGAGCCCTGAGTATAAAAATTTTTTTGTTATGGAGCGCTTCCCCCTTAAATGTACCTTGTAGTGCGAATCGGAATATAGTCCGGGTTCGGATGAAGCTCCTCTCCATTTCTTATTTTTTCCATTTTCCCAAATTCCTATTTGATGGAGCCACATGATATAAAAAGAGTAGCCCGGTGAACTAAGTTCCCGCTATGCGCGGAATTACGAATTAAAAAACTAAGATTTAATTAACCAAAGTAAAGCTCTAATCATGATTAGGATAATTAATAACTTCCATATATTTGCTCCAAAACTTTTTAACAATCCCATAATTCAAGCTACACATTATCTCTTACCTAACACCTTTTCTCTCTTTCGGCCTTTTTCAATACGTCATTCTTTTTGCTACTTTCTAAAAAATCTTCTTATATTTCTATTCAAAGATGAGAACCATTAGAAGTCCAACCAATGAATTAAAAAAATAAATTAAAACTGTACAAAATAATATTTGCCGGATAAGAAATTAAAAGAATCCGTATGATATTACAATTATGCACATCAAAAAGAATTACTGCAAATTTGCATTGTCAAGAAAAGGTATCGACACATATAATCTCGAATTTTGAACTCTTGTATAAACTCAATTCGTGGACTTGGCCTTGCCCTTCTCCTTGTATAGGCAGTGGAGGTTAAAAGCAAGGGTAACCAACGTTCAGAAAACTGAAAAAAGAAAAGAAAAAAAAAAAGAATTCTTGGAAACTTAAGAAATTGATAAGGAATTTGTAATTATCCTGTATGGAAGTAATTAATTGTTCTAACTATAGTTAGGGTCTTGTTTTAGTTAATTAAATCTCAACCTTTAATTCTTAACTAAGCCATGTGGCTTCCATTCAAGTAGGAACTTGGGTAAAACCCAATGCGGGAATCGGAGTGAATTTGAGTAGTTGACCTAAATAAAAACTCTAATCTCTTCTGCCGACCGGCCGGCTCTAACATTGTTCCAGGTAAGGCTTTTGCCTTTGACCCCTAAATTTTGGCGTCGAGGTCCCTGTTTTTTTTTCTAGAAATAATAGGTTTATATATATTTAAAAGAAAGGATTTTTTTGTTCTTATACACTATTTGAAACTTTATTATCAAAAATATTTAAATTTTGGTATTTATCCGACCTAAACAAGTTTTAGCTACAAAAAATGTACATCCATTATTAGTGCCTTCAATCAAGTGATTTAGTTATACCCTTTTCCTTTTTTCTCTCCTCTCTTCCCTCTTCTCTCCAGACTGAACTTATATTTAGGGATTTCTGTTTGATAATTGTTTTGGTCTTGATTTTATGTTTTGGCGATTTTTTTAATTAAACTGTCTCCTTTTATTAAAATTGGGCAGAGAGTAAAGGTGAGAGGTTAAAGCCCATGGTTACATCTGAGAGTTGACGCTCAACTATGGCATGAAATTATATTTTCAAATAGACTGAACATGATGGAACAGTTCCTGAATCCTAGCAGCACATAAAGCTTTATCCAATTATAGTGTAAGGTTGCACGTCGAGTGCAACAAAATTTTCAGCTTGCATATTAATGACATTTTGTGTTACATTAATAAGATGTTCAATGATTATGTATTGCTTGCAATTGACGTCATATTTTGTCTAATACATTTGCATCTTTCTTTGATCGATCAGGTTTCAGTATTATTCATCAGCACAATCTAAAAGAGAACTTCTACTGAAGCTAAACTTCATTGCATATGTATATTCAAACTAAACATATAAAATCTCTATCTTTAAGAACAATATATGGTACATCATTATACAAATTAAAAACAAATTCGTATAAATTTAATACAAATTTGAATATCTACAACAATATACATAGTAAAAACAAATCTCATACAACTAATTATACATTATACAACTTATCTAGAACTTTCATATATTATTATACAACTACAATATCATACAACTTAAATACAATTTTTATACTAATTTTATACAATATGTCATTTGTATATATTTTGTATCTGATTTGTATATATTTTATATCTGATTTGTATATATTTTGTATCTAATTGTGTATATTTTTTTTCTGTGGTGCGTGTTTCTTCCTCTCTAAAATTCCAATCAAAACTTACTCTCTTAATACAATTTTGATACATATCAACAACTTTATGTAAAAAGATAGTATTGATAACTTAAATACTAAATTGATACAATGAGTCATACATTATACAACTATTTTTCAACTTTCATACAACATTCAAATAAAAAAAAGTATAACTACAACAGAATACAATTTACAAAAATTTATAATACAACTTTTCTACAAATTTGAAGTACATTGTATGTCATGTGTTCTTCTTCTTCTTCTTCGAGTTTTAATATGAATTCAACCAAAATCAAGTCTAATCTTCACTAAAACACCCTCAAAATTGAGATATAAACTCCAAACAATATTTTCAATTGTTTGCAACAACACCCAATCCAAACAAATAATGATTTTTGAAAACCCAAATTCGATTTCAAAGCTTCAAAGCTTTTTAACGGCTGTCAATGGTGGAGAGTCAAACACCTTCAAAATTTATTGATTAACAATTTCAATTTGAACACCAATTGTACAACATGAAAGGAAATTGCTAAGTTATAACGATTGAAATCCATTGATGAATTCCATTAAAACTCTATACAACACAAAAATATAAACATAACAAATTTCTTAGCACATCATTGCTTAGCCTCATAAGTGGCACAACCTATTAAAAGAACCAGTACTAGCCCAATCTATTGCTAATACACCTGATACAACAATTTTGTATGTCGAGTGATATGATACACAAGAAAGAGGCAAAATTTTAAACTGAAATTTCTCAGTAATATCCAGATCCATTTATTCCAAGATAAGAAAGAAATATTACCAAATTCCTGGTAACACAAAATGAATTTTTGAGAAAAGAAAAGTTTTAAATTTAATATTTTGATACATCAACCCTCGGTTCAATTGTTTCTAGAATATCATGGTCTCAATTTTAGAAGTTCTAAACATTATGAGTTAAATAACGAGAAATGAAATAAAAAACAAAAGGCACTGCAGAGTTGGGACAAAGCTGTTACGAAGCCATAATCATCAGCTATGGCATAACGACTAGAGGGAAGAAGAAAGAGAGAAATGCAACGACCCAACTAGTTATTTTGAGTTTTAGCGTTCTGTTTTACGATTTGAGACTTCGAGTAGGTTCAGTTGATGGTTTATGACTTGTGTGCATTGTTAGTTTTGATTTTTGAAAGGTTCGGGAGTGTTTTAGAAGAGTAATTCTCATTTTGGAAGCTTTAAGTCGAAGGAATTTATCAAAGTTTGACTTTTGAGTAAACGAACTCGGAATCGAATTTTGATGGCTCTGATAGGTTCGTATGATGATTTTAGATTTGTACGTATGTTCGAATTTGGTTTTTGAGGTTCTTAGAAAAATTCGACACCATTTGTCGAAAGTTGGCAATTTAAAGAACTTAAGAGTTTATAAGTTTGACCAAGAGTTGACTTTGATGTAATTGGACTCTGGTTAGTGTTCTGAGACTTTAGACAGGACTATTTAGTTGAATCTAACTTTTGTGTAAAGTTTGAAAGTAATCCGAAGTGTTTAAGCGTGATTTAGAAACTCTTTTGAAAGAATGAAGATTTAACAATTTAAGAGAAATTCTATTCAATTTGAGCCTCGATTCTTTATTGTGATATTTTCGTGGGTATTTGAGCCTTTGGATAAGTCTAAATACGGTATTATAACTTGTAGGAATGATTAGATGGAGTCCCGGATGGCTCGGTGAGTTTCAGCGCATTTGGAGCAAGTTTTGAAAGACTTGAAGTGCTAAAATTCTAATTTTCTGCATTAAATTCGGCTTCAAGAGAAATCTGTTCAAAATATATAAGGAATTTGGTTAAGATGCCTTGATGAAAGTTGTATTCCTTTGAATCTAGTTTGCAGAAATTTAAATTGTTTGTCATTCTGATATCTGTACAAAATGTTATCACTATTTTGTTGAAGAAGGGCAATGCTGTTATTTTTTCTGGAAAATTTCTGCACTTGCATATTTAATCCTATTTAGTACTTGCATTTTATTTTTATTATTTTGGAAGCTAGAGAACTTGGATTGAGGTAATTTTTAAGGGAGTTTTTATCTACTTCATTGGGTTAAGTAAACCTAACTCGAATTTATGATCATAAAATGAATCTATCATTAATTTTGGCTCTAAAACAAGGATCTTAAAGAAGTAAAGAGGGTTTTGGCTTGAAAGATAAGAAAATATATTTTGGGGGTTTGAACACCGATTTGAGTTCAGATTTGGAAAGTAATCACATATTTGGACTCGCCATTTTATGGGTCATCAAGATTTGGTATTGGTTTCGAATTTCGGGCATGCGAGACCCATATTGACTTTTTGGGGAATTCATCAGATTTTTCCTTATAGCATTGTTTGACTTCCTTGAATATTGTTTGGTTTGGATTTACGTGAGTGGAGGGATAGAGCCAGGTTTTGACATGATTTGAGGTTAAAGACTAGTCAGATAAGGTAAGTGTATTGCCTAGCTTTGGTTTGATGGAATTTTTCTTGATAAATGACGTTGTTTGCTACATGCGGGGATGATTTATATGCAAGGTGAAGAGCGTATATACATGTGCCTTGGTTATTCATGCTCAGGGATAGATGCTAGATTACTTTATGCCTTGTTTGGTTGTGTATTCTACTTGTTCTATGGTTTACTCAATTGAATTACTACATAAACACAATGAGCCATGCTAGAGTTAAAAGTTGAGGCTAATAATACCTTTGATTTGAGCATGATGAAGATTATTAATATATTTATTTAGAGGTAATCACACGTATGTTATGAACACACATCCGCACTTGTTATTCTTGTACTATGCCTCAAATTGTTGTATGACAACATGAACCTCTTGAATCATACTAGAGATCATGTGCATATGTTGATTTTCTAATTGAGCATGATATTTGTTATTGTATAGCATACCCGCCTAAACTGAGCTGTAGTTGTACACTTCACACATGCATATACCTTAGCATGCTATTTTTCTTAGTCCATGAGTCCATGATATGATTCCAGTGTTTGTATACATGCTTGTATGTGCTTTCTGTGAGATGAACTTGATTGACAACATGTGAGTGCTTTGTGCGGATTGAATTATTATGGCATGTGAGTTGTCAGTGCGGTTGCTATGATTTTATCACGTGAGTTATCCGTGTGATTGTTATGATTTCGGCATGTGAGTTATTCGTGTAGCGTGTGGATAAGGATTCATCCCCCTAGGGCCGTCCTATCATGTTTCTCTCTTGATGACGTACACACAAATTATAGAAACTGATCAATGGTTGGACTTTGTGCATCTTCTCTATATGCAAACTCGTCGGATGTATACATGATTTTTACTGCATATCTTCTCTATATGCTAGCTTCGAAATATATACATGCCTTTTATGCATATCTTCTCTATATGTTGCTTTACTTGATGAAAAGATTCATAGAACGTATGTTCTCTATATGTCAATCTGTACAACTTGACTTGTTTATTCATGCATATCTTCTCTATAAGCAAAATTTGGTATCCATTGGAGGTGATTTGATAGGATTCAGACGCTTAGTTACAATTCTAGAAGTTCTTGAACTTTACTTTAAAATTCATGATTTTTGGTGTTTGATTCGTGGTTCTAGATGTTCTTTTTGTGTTTTGATCGCACGAGCGAGTTCATATGATGTTTTTAGACTTGTGTGGATGTTTGATTCGAAACCTTGAGGACTCGGATGAGTTTCAGACGTGATTCAGAATGCTTTGGACTGAAACTGTAATTGTTGGTGTGCTGTGCTCTGATGTCGCAATTGCGAGCACCAGCCTCGCAATTGCGAAGCGGACAGGGGGTGGTTTGATTGATTCAATTGCGACCTTCCCCTTCACATTTGCAAAGTCAATAGTCCTGGGTTGGGGTCGCTTTTGTGATGATAGACAGCTTCGCAATTGCGACTACTGTTGAAGCTATCAAGGTTCACAAATGCAATCACTGATTCGCAATTGCGAGGGTTCGCAAATGCGAGCCCTGTGTCGCAAATGCGACATCTGCAGCTAGACATAAGGGCTGGAAAGTTAGGATATAGTCTCATTTCTCACATTTTTATAACCCTAGACTCGGTTGGAGGCAATTTAGAGAGAGGATTTTCATCTACAAAAATTGTGTATGTGATTCTAATCAATTTCCAACTATATTCCATGATTATATCTTAGATTTAACATCAAAATTATGAGAATCAAAGAGGAAAATTTGAGAAATTTGGTCAAGTTTTGAAAAATGAAGAATTGAGTTTTGAGAGTCGATTTGGACTTGGATTTGAAAATAAAATACATATATGGATTCGTGGGGTTATGAGTATCAGAATCTACCATTGGACCCGGGTTTTGATCGGGCGAGCTCGGTGTTGACTTTTGTTGACTTTTTGAGAAATGTGTAAAGATCATAGCTTTATCTATTGTAGTTATTTTTTCTTGCATTCTTTGATATTATTAAGTCAATTTTGGTTAGAATTGAGCCGTGTGGAGGTGAATTTTAGAGGAAAAGCTATTTTCGAGGGTTGAGTTGGCCTAGCTGAGGTAAGTATCTTGACTAACTTTGTGTGGGGGAACTACCCCTTAGGATTTGGTTTGATTGTGCTATTTGTGTTATGTGAAAGTCGTGTATGCAAGGTGACGAGTGGGTACACGGGCTATGTATGGTAATTGACCGGTTTAGGTTATTTAGACTCTTTTCATGCTTTTAACTGAATTGTCATAACATGTTATATCCCTCATTGGTAATCTACCGATACATGTGTTAATCTACCCTAACATGTGTTAATCTACCTTTACATGCTTTATATGACATTGTTAACACTTGTTTTACCTCTTACTTGTTATTTTGCTCTTATGTGCATTAGTTAAAGTAGTTGCCTTCCTTATTGTCTTGTTACTTCTTAGATTGTTGAGTTACTTCTACTTGAAGTTGTTATTTTGTGGAATATCTTCTTGTTGAGTTATTGGTGTTGAAGTATAAAAGACATTATCACATTGAGGTGAAGTTGTTAATTGTTGAGATATCTTTCTTGTTGAGCAATTCACCACTTATTTTTGTTATCATTGAGATTCATGTACCCATCTTACTAGTTAAGGGAGATTTAATTATTTCAAATATATAGCATAGTATTTCAGTGCCAATCCCATGATACCTTATTAGGTTTTCTTTTCAAGAGCAATTTTGGCTTGAAATAAGATCCATATAACATATTATGATAAGCTGAAGTAGACTTGTTACCATATTTTTTGAAACATCTTGCTTTTCATGCCTCCCAGCAAATACGGATGGCCGGTAATGTGTAACATAATTTATTTATTAAATTGCTGAGCTTCTTATTCTACCAGTTTTTCATGACAGTCAGAATGGTATGTAAATAGCTTGTGCTATTGGAAGAATACCCAACGTTCTGGTAGTAGACTTTCAGCCCATCTGAGTTAGATTGTTGATTCTTGATAAAATAAACTAGAGAAAAATAATAGTGGAAGATTACGGGAAAATAAATGGAGTATACTGGGATAGATGTAAAAGAAACTCTAAAAAATTGAAGCTGAAAATTTTATCTTATTTTACTGTATCTGGACTACAATTTATAAGAGATTACAAGCTTAAACGATCTAAAAATCAGCACAAAATCTAGTGAAAATAACACACTCCTAGAGACTAGTTCAAAAAGGTTATACATTCAAATTAAATTATTGCAGTAATAAATCCTAAGCGAAACAGTAAAATAATTTACTATGAGCAACTTCTAAAGCATATTTCTAACGCTCCTCTTTGCTTTTGAAGCTGCAAATTTTGAATTTGTGCCTTGAAAACCTTTAACTAGAAGTGACTTTGTATATAAATATGCCAACCGATCTTTGGACTTACAGTAAATTTAGTTCACGTTTCCATTTTTGCTGCATCTCATGATTGTTAATAAAATGAGCTGACTATTTTTCCGGCTTCATGTCACGACCCAAAATCCCAACCCGGTCATGATGGCTCCTCTCATGAAGACAAGGCCAGCCAATCCAACTAAACCTCGATTTAAACAGTTAAACAATGCAAATTAATACAAGTACGGATTAATAACAGAAATTAGCCGGAAATATATAGAGAACCATCCCGACTACAGCCCTCAGATCGGGGTGTCACAAAGTCTTGAGCCACTAAGGAAATCCTAATAATAAAATAACTATTACAATATGTTTAGTACAATTGTTTGAAGAAAGTGAAAGCAACAAAATAAAGGAGATATGGGGTTGCGAACGCCAACAGCTACCTCGTAGTCTCTGAATCACCACCCTGACAATAGTAGTAGTCAATACCTCGGGGTGGAACCGATAACGCCTGAATCTGCACACATGGTGCAGGGAGTAATGTCAGTACTTCCAACTCAGTGAGTAATAATTATAAATAATAAGAAACACCTAAATCAATAAGCAATCCACGATGGAACAGTAAAAACATGTAACGTTTCAAATAGATAACGTGAAGTAAATGGAACAACACCAACACAACCAAAAAAAATGCAATGCGATGCAATGAGATGCAATGCAATGCAAGTCATGACTATCGTGGCGGACGTGCCACCCGTTCCCTGGGTACCCGGCGCTTACTGTGGGGGGTTCAGTAGCGCAATATCTCGTGACGGCCTGTCACCCGATCCATGCATATTACATCTCGTGGCGGCGTGCCACCTGATCCATTTAAAATCATTTGAAAATATCATTTAATTTTTCAAAACTGAGTTTATGAAATGAATTAATTCAGTAACAAATATCCCTGAAGGGTTCACATAACCGGCGAGATGCCCAAGTACGATTTAGTAAACGATGACAAATACCCCTGAAGGGTTCACATAACCGGCGAGGTGCCAGATAATACCCCTAAAGAGTTCACATAACCGGCGAGATGCCAAATAATATGATTTAGTAAACAATGACAACTACCCCTGAAGGGTTCACATAACCGGCGCGAAGCCCAAATATGATTTAGTACAAAATGACAACTACCCCTGAAGGGTTCACGTAACCGGCGCGAAGCCCAAATATGGCAAGTAGCCCAAATCACGATGACATCAATTAGATTTCAATCATGTATATAGTAGAAATCATCAATCGGGATGGACCAAGTCCCAATCCCCAGAAGTAAACAACCCCATGCTCATCATCGAGCATGTACCTCACCTCAACATAGCACTATGAGGTGCAAATCCGGAGTTTTGAACCCTCAGGACATCATTTACAAACATTACTCACCTCAAACCGGCTAAATCCTTAGCCCGTGACGCTTTTGCCCTTTGAATTGGCCTCCACGTGCGTCGAATCTATCTAAATTCAGAACAATTTCATCACAATATGTTGAGGGAATAAAACCCATGCAAAAATAATCAAATTTACTAAGAAATCCCGAAATTAGCAAAAACCGAGCCCCGGGCCCACATCTCGAAATTCAGAAATTATCACCTTAACGGGTTCCTTATCTACCAACGAGTTCACCCATACAAAAATTATCAAATTCCGACATCGGATTAGCTTTCAAATCTTAATTTTTGTTCTTGGAAGATTTGGAAGAAAAATCTGATTTTTCTTCCATAGATTCATGGATTCATGATGTTAAATGAGTATGGAATCATGATCTATGAAGGATTTATGATAAAGAACACTTACCCCGATGTTTTCCTTGAAAATCGCCTAAAAAATCGCTTCAATTCGACCTCCCTAGCCCCAAATATGTTAAAATGGCCAAAATGGCCAAAACCCCCGCTTATAGACCCTTTCTGCCTCAGTTTGCGACCTCAAAGTCCATTTCGCGGTTCGCATTTGTTGATCCGCGATCGCGGATCTCACATGTCGGCAGATTTTTTCCTCGTCGCGAAAATAGGCATAACTTTCTCATACGATGTCCGAATTGGACGATTCTTTTTGCTATGGCTCCAAAATTTCGATACGGATATAATGCTTCAATCAAAACTAAATTTGGAGTTCATTTTCATAATATTATACCACTTATTCTTGAAGGTACGACATCGACACCTTCTTGAAATGCTAAAGTTAAACTCCATCAACCATCCAAAATCCATTCGAGACCCTCGGGACTTCAACCAAACACACCAACATGCCCCATAACATTATTCAAACTTGTTCCAACCTTCGGAACATTCAAATCAACATCATAACATCAAATTCGCATCGGATTCAAGCCTAAGGATCTCAAAATCTTCTAAATCGCTCTTTTGATCTAAACCCGACCAAATCACATCTGAATGACCTAAAATTTTGCACACAAGTCATAAATCACATATTGAAGCTATATTCGAAATTCCATTCCGACCCTCGGATCAAAATCTCACCTATCAACCGAAAATCGCCAAAATTCTAACTTCACCAATTCAAGCCTAATTCTACACGGAACCTCCAAAACTAATACCGATCACTCTCCTAAGTCATAAATCCTCTCCCGAAAGTAACTGAATCATCGGAATTCACATCCGAACCTTCTAACTCATAAGTCAACATCCAGTTGACTTTCACATCTTAAGCCTTCTTATAAGAGACTTAGTGTCTCATTTCTTACCGATTTCACTCCGAATGCAAACTTACTCAATTAAATTACATAAAACACGGATATCGAAGCATAATGAGGTGGAAATAGGGGAAATGGAGTGGTAACTCGTGAGACGACTTGCCGGGTCGTCACATTCTCCCCCACTTAAACAAACGTTCGTCCTCGAACGTGCTAAGGACTATTCCGAGGAAATTAAATTTCTATGTGTATCATTACACACACTTGCAGGTGATTCTACGTCACCGTAAATTTAACATGGATCCGACAACGCCTACTCAATTGAAGATCATTTCTTTTATCCACATTTTTAAACTTCAAGCCAAATTTATCACAGCCCAATTAATTCGACACAACATGCTAGTCTCAACCGCCTGTAGCAACTCGTGCTTACACGCCCATCATATGTATGCCCATAACCACATCTCTGGTCATAATAGTTGTTCATACTTAATTGCAGCATCATCAATTAACTTCATTTTAACCGAAACCTCGTTTCAAATTTTCACAACACTGCCAGCAATTCGCGAGGCATGAAGACCTCATAGTCATTTACTCGAATCTACGAGTCACATTTAACGCCACCTGGGCACTCACCTTGTAGGTTAAAACTCAATCATTACAGCACGAATATAGCTAAACGTGCACAAAAATACATAGAAAAATTATCAAATAAGCCTAACAGGCATGGCTCCCTGTTAGTACTATAGTACAAATTTAATACCACACGGGGAAAATTTAAAACACATAATTTTTCCTCACAAGGATCTCGTCCTTATATAACTCCCACCGCGGCTCATAGCCCAGTTTAAGCTTTTCACATCATATTACAATTGCGAGGATCTCGTCCTCAACTCTGAATCACAAGTAATATGCACATCGTGCCAATCGAAATCTATATATTTCCCCTAAAAAAAAATAATTTCCTTTAATCGAAATCACGACACATAATGAACTCCCATACCGGTAGGGTATATAATTCATAAGGCTTTAATCAATTATCCCGATATTACATCAAAACCCACTCTAGTGAGTAATAGAAAGTCACTTTTGGACTCATAGCCCTCTGTAATGTACAAAACAAAATGATAGACACGGCTATGACCATCAAAATCTCCCAACAGAGATAAACATAATGGTGGAGTGCAATGTCACAAACTCACCATATAAGTCGATTGCCCATAATAGCATCCTCCGACCACAATAGCTGAAATTTCAGGAATCTGGCGCCCACAACACATCTCATGACGCATATGAATCCTGTTCCAAATCTCGCAATACTGCCATGACGAAAGAGACGTGTAGGAGCTCGTAGCCACCTACCGAATCAATAATTCATGGAGTCTCTCATCCTGTCAAGAACCATTACCTCATTCTGAACTGAATAACATTATTTCCTTTTAATTGCCTTATATAAATCTGATTGCATAGATTTCAGCTCCAAAAATCTCGTCTCACTCGGTGCAAGCTGCTCAAGCAATAAGCTGCCTCAAACACCGACTCAGCTCTCATATGGCGCCATCAATGCGCCGACAAGCTACATTTTGAACATGACACATAAAGAGAAACAAACTCTGGAAATGAGTATCCAGCCCGCATAACATTCCACAAGCACGCCAAGTGCTAAAATACCACCCTAGGGAGACGGATAGCGCCATACGCTACAAAACACAAGCACAGCTAAGGTGCAATAAATAACCTGCATATGAGAGTCATCCTACTCATATAATACCACCAACAATACTAATTGTGTAAAGCCAACAAAAGTCCACAAATCAATACACAAAGCCCCTTACACAGGACACCGTTCCCAGGTGACACTAAAGAAAATGCCCGCTTACTCTGAACACCTGAATTCTTCCCTATTTATCCGTGCTCATGACATTCTTGTCAACACTGAACCGCAACATTGATCCTCATCCTCCAGTTCCCATGCTGCTCACTGCACCTATCGTGCCGCTACGCGAGAGTAAAAGAATTTCTCATAACCCCTGAACTATTAGTAGAATGAGCACTTCATTGGCTAGAACCCCTTTTTACTCAACTCATTTCAGAAGAACCATGGCAACACGCAATTGAATTCCCATAACCACAGAAAATACAAACCTCAAGTTGTGGCATAAACCATCATGACTCTTCCGGAGTCCATTCTCACAACAAGGCCATTCGAATCAAATATCTCCCAAATCAATCAAGTCATGGTGGCTATCGGACCTGCACGCACAACCACATACCGCATGTAAAACTTCGCACGTCGAAGGAACTGATCATTGCCAACATCGCACCGATTGGACCATTACTAACCGACCTAACTTCTTTCAATTTACTCTTGACCTAACTTAGAAATATAATAGCTCCATTCATGACATAATGAACTCAATTCGCTCTCACCTCGAGTGACCCGAATCGCGAGACCACATCGTCTCAATACTCATGAACCATCCAGTTCTTTGCTGAATTACCCCTAATTTTTCCTTTTCTTAGTCATAAATAATACACCAACGTACCGATAACCAGAAGCCGCACAAGCAGACAACCACACGATCTAATTGTAAACGATGGGGATCTCCCCCACTTAGCTCTAAGCCACCATCACATAATGTAGAGCCCACAACGATTCCTCTTGTTCAATGACCATGATCTCACACCATTAACACGACAGACTTGTCAAAGTCTTTGTTAAGCTTTTCTTGAACATCCTGGATCACAAGTCATGGTCACACATTCGACCTCTTGCTGGGTAGCAAGTAGTATACCTCGCAGAAGCTTCATCGACATCATGCCACTGCTAACCTGCTCATAGGAGATAACCCACCTGTGGAATTCCTTGCCGACATCTTCTAACATCGCTTCACTAGGTACAACTACCCCGTAATCAGCAAATTCTCCTGAGCTCATGCTCGCCCACCAGCTGTATAAGTCTGCTCCTTCCCTATTGACATCAACTGAAAGTTCAATAATACTTTACGAACTCAAGTCATATTGCACCTGAAACGATAATCAAATCTTCACACCCCTATTCATTTCAAATATCTCCTTTCCTTCATATTCGATCTTTCTTCGTACAACAACCATCACTCCAAATAGAATACATAGTCCAAATCACCTTCCATCATGATTCCCAAACCATTCTACACTTTCTCAAGGCACTCGGCTATCCTACCACAGACTCCATATGCTAATATGTCACTCTTATTTTTCCTGCGGTCCATAATTTCACGTGGCCGCACAATTTCACGTGCGATCGCAGATTTCAAAAATTAAACGAACAGTTCTATGTTTTTTTCTAGATTTTGCAAATACTTGTTCAAATCTACTTGGCAACATGGTATACACATGAAATTCAACTAACCCAACCCATTTTAGCTTGTATTAACAACTACCCAATACAGATCTACCCCAACATACACAGATCAATGTACGATACACTTTTCTGCCCACCCAAACCTTGTATGTTTTTGAGGCTTTGCTCGAGACTTCTCATCTTTCTAGCAATCTCATCCTGCTCAGGAGTTTTTACATTTGTCTCTTGCCCTAGGGTAAACTCGTACCTGGGCAGTTGAGGATAAGCCGATGCAGCGAACTGAGTTGATTCTATCGGGACAGGCTGTACTTGATATGAAAAAGGGGCAGGATTAAAGCTTGGACTGGTAAGGCAGGTTGTGTTGTGGCTCAGCAAGGCGGTGCAGTAAATATGTTTGACGCCGCACCAGAAATTTATGCCCGGGGCCGATCTTCGGAGGGTGTTCCCACAAAATTGGCAGTGATGGTGGGGTATCCCAATGGGTAGCTTATCGGGATGTTGGTAGTCCCACTGGCCCCGGGAAAGAGTTCGGGAAATCCAGGAATGGCATTTGGTGGTTCCTTTTCGTTTGTCCAGGCGTCCCACATTTCCATCATGCGGAGACGCAATAATCTGTTTTCTTCGGCAGCTGCCGATTCTGGAACCAAGATGCCTGAGATTGGATTTTCTTCTGCAATAGGAACTGTTGGAAAAGTTATCTCAGAAGCCATTTCGACACTTCCCTTTGATCTGGTGAAGTATGGATGCGACGCTAGATTACCACAAAACCAATCACCTTATTTTTAAAAACCTATAATAAATGCAAACCGGTTAGTTTGGGGCAAAAAACAGATAGGTAATTGCACATTGGGGTGTGATGCACCTAAGCAGTTAAATGTATTCCTATATGTTTCACAACGGTTGCATGTTTCATTCCGGCTTTGCCTACTTCCCTCAAGAGTTCTTTTCCCTTTTTATTTTCCGATTTTCACTCATTTCTTTCCATCCCGTTTTTGCTCTCTTTTTTTTCTCTTTTTTTTCGCTGATGATCAATCAATTTTCAATTTTTTTTTTATTTATATGGGAATTGCGTAATTCTGGATAAATGAATGTAAAAATCAGAGAGAAACAATTTTGGGAATTTTTGATTTTCATTAATAAAAATTCTTCTATTACAGACTCAAAAGAAAAACCGCAACAGACTCGAAACACTTCTAAAAATAAAAACTGGAATAGAAATTTAATAAATGCAAAATCAGGAATACATTAATGCTTCAGTTCCTGGGGCCCGTGGGAAATTGTTCGGTCTTACCACGGGCCTCTGTGCAAGATCCCCTTGGAGCGGCTCCAAATCTCTCATTATCTGGCGAACAAATATCATTACTGCGGCAAAGAAAGTGGTTTGGGTCATATCTTCGCATGCCTGGCATTTTGCGACAATATATTCGGCAATGGCCCTGACCTTTTCTCGGACAATACCCTTCGCTTGAAGCAGGCGCCCTATTTGTTGATCTCGGGCTTTTAGCACCTGAATGTCATGACGGCTCTGACTCTGTAGCTGTTGCAAATCATGCTCTATTCGGGCCATCAGATCATAGCAGTGTTCCTTGTCAACTTTAAAGTTTCGGGCCTGTTTCTCTGCCTCATTTTCAAGACTTGTTATCTTTCTTTTTAAGTCGGTGATTGTCCCTTCATATCTTCTCTTTATTTGCCGAACAAATTGTGCCCGCCCTTCTGCTTTTTTTGCCAACTGTTCTTGAATTTTCGCTCGATCTGCCTCGGACTTTTCTAGATTGTCTTGACATTCCAGCACTTTCTTTCTCAAACTGCTAATAAGCTTTCCGTCCGCCTGACTTCTTTCTTGATTTCTGGCGGCCATTTTCATTTGCTGGATTTGAGCTTTGGGGGCTTCATTCTATTGAGTCAGTTTTTTCTTTTCACCCTCATCTGCAGCAGCTTCCAAACCATTCTCGAAATGAACATCTCTGACTTGCTTTTCTAGTTTGCTTATGGTGGCCTGATATTCATTTTCTTTGGCCAACCAATCCCACTAAGCTTGTGATTCCTCGATGAATTCTTAAAAGTGGGGTCTTTTGGCCGGTTGTCTAGACTCAACCTCTTTCTTGTACCACACGAGATAACCAGGGGAGACTTCACCTCGGGACATGTCCCGCACACAAGTATTTGCCGGCAGTATTGGCATTCCCTCCAAATCTGACGAATCACCTTTTCGGGGAACTGTCCATCAACGCTAATTTCAATAGCATGACGACTGAGGTATTCATCTTTGGGCACCATTTGGCACCTCCCCAATTGTCTCAAAACACGATACGGTGCATAGGGTTGGATGCTTTTAAGACCCATTAGGAGAAAGTGACGTCCACTAGCTGGCATATATATAATTTTGTCGGCAGGAAAACAGCCGAGCGTCCATTCTATTTGCTCCACAGTAATGGAACGGAAATGGGTTATCCACTCTGCGACTCCTTCAGGCATACTAAAACCTTCAACCCTTGCATAGAATTCCACTATGCAACTCTATTCTGTTGATGTGTACCTCATGTACCGAGGATGCCGACATAAATGCTCAACCATCCATATTTGTAACAGAAGGTTGCACCCCTCAAAAAAGTTTCCTCCGGCATTACAGGCTGTGAGGGGTCGGGAAATATCAGATACTATCATGGGCGCAAGGATGTTGGCTTGAGTGAGCAAAATGCTGACAACCCCACTATCCGGATATCAATGTTTCCGTCTTTTCTGGGAAACACTAGGAGGCCTAAAAACACTACCATGAAAGCGAAGCACTTGTGCTCTTCCCATTTTAGTCGGTTTCCTTTACTATAGGTTTTGCTTTCCGGATTGTTAAAGCCCCCTACATGACCGTACCGCTAATA
>MCJB01026354.1:59985-71929 GCA_002018475.1 Nicotiana obtusifolia
TTATGCAAAGACGACACTACCTAACCACTTTCATTTTTGAAATTTCCTAAAATAAAATACTTAAAGGAAGAAAAGGGTATTTCTAAGTTTTTGGAATTTTTTTTTTTAATTATTAAAGAAAGACTACTTTGGGAATTTTCAAAGGTAAAAGAAAATATTTTTTGTTTGAATTTTGTTTTATCTTTTCAAGGAAGAGAGAAAAAATTTCTATTTATTATCAAAAATCAAGAACGAAAGTATTTTTTGAATCTTTTGAATAAAAATAGTTTGAACTTTCATTTCATTTACAAAAGTAAGAAAAGAATATTTAGAAAAAGCAAGAAAATATTTTAGAGTTTTTTATTTATTTACAAAAGGAATTTTTTTTTTTGAGCTTTCAAAAATAAGCGAGAAAATATTTAGAAATTTCCCCTTTTTTATTTCATTTTTTTTAGGAAGACAAAATATGTGGACTTCAAAAATTTTGTTTCTTTTTCGAATTTTTCCGTTTTCTTTTTTGATTTTGAAAATCAAATTTTTTTTTCGTTTTCTGTATCTTCTTTTTTTCAAAATTTCGGCATAGTTTCGGCTTATTTTAGACACCAGATATTTTGAAAATGTGTAATCAAATCTCAATTTTCTCATACCCCATCTTTCATTCATTTTTTCCCATTTTATTCTAACCGCCGGTCAACACGCAAACCGAGGTAAAATAATGCACAAGTAGCACATAAATTATGCATCAAGATGGTCTTTGATTTCGGGGTCACCTGTCCTAAACGGACCCAACCCCTGTGTTGAGTCCCCAAAGTCAAATGCACGTGATGCAAATAAACGTTCCTACTATGGATCCGACATGAGGTTATGTTAATCTAAGCTTAAAATCTGGGTATTTGTTCTAGATCTGTGCACCCGAGCGGACAACTCGAGCCGAGGAGGGGGCTACGTACAGGGCACCAAAAGGACACCCGGCTTTGTAACTTGTCCCGCCTCTTTCTTATTCAAGGTATGACACTAACAGAATAGAGAGTCACGGCCAGCGTGCACATCCCTAAAGATAAGAAGAGAAGGGTTCGTAACAATTTTATATACAGTTCAAATAATATCAAAGCGGTAAAAGCGATATTTAGCACATTAGGCTCAACATGTAATAAAATCAGATAATAATAAAGCCAAACATAACAATCATTCTAAGCTCGAATTCTTGAACCCTGAACCAGAGATTCTGGGTTCGTTCCCCAGCAGAGTCGCCAGAGCTGTCACACCTCCTTTTCGTATATTCCCCGAGGAGTATATAAAAGAGTTTTTACAATTAAAGTGACATTATTCGAAATGAGATTATTTAATTAATTTTCACAGACGCCACTTGGAATATTTAATTGGTGTCCCAAGTCACCGGTTTTTATCCCAAATCGAGGAACATTTCGACTTTCTTTATGAAGTCCGCGAACAAGAAATTCTAAGTAAGGACTTCTGTTAACCCGAGGGAAGGTGTTAGGCACCCTCGAATTTCGTGGTTCTAGCACGGTTGCTCAACTGTTATAATCGGCTTATTATCTGATTTTAATACATGTTTCTAGCCTATGGTATATTTAACTTTAAACCGCTTTGTGATTATCAGAGAATTGCAATATTAATTAAAATATGTCACGGACCACGTCACATAAATGCACCCGTGATCCATAACACGTTTTCATTTAACATTGAGATTTGGATTTGGGTCACATAAATGCACACCCAAGTTTAGGAAATTGAATTATTAAGATAACGCGAATAAAGCAACTACGCCTTTTTTAACTTTTCGAGGGCCTTGAAATTCACTGAAATATCACACCTCGATTTTCTAAGTGTTTTAATATTGATTAATGAGGGCCATGCATTTAAAAAATTTATTTGGCGTGGCGCACCTCAAATTATTTGAACACCTTTCTTATTCGCATTTATTAAAATCGAGTCACCTAAAAGGCACTCTCGAGATTGGCATTGTTACTTTGTCACGGGAACCGTACCCACAGTCACAATGTTATTAATTGCGCCTTGAAGCAGGCTACGAAAGTTAAGGCATCTAAGACCTAATTATTTTTATTTTTGTATTTAATGATTAGGAGGGCATATGTGATCGTCGCTAATTATATGGCTCACCTTTATTAATTAAAGGAATATTTTTGAATCTAAGTTGTTAGAATCGCTTCTACATATTTAATACTACTAGAAACCCATATAGGTGAACGATAATAGGCCCGTTTAATCTCCATTCAGACAGCAGGTGTGACGACCCGGGAAGTCGTCTCACGATTTACCGCTCCGTTTCCCCTATTTCCACCTCATTATGCTTCGATATCCGTATTTTATGTAATTTAATTGAGCAAGTTTGCATTCGGAGTGAAATCGGTAAGAAATGAGACACTAAGTCTCTTATAAGAAGGCTTAAGAAGTGAAAGTCAGCTGGATGTTGACTTATGATTTAGAAAGCTCGGATGTGAATTCCGATGATTCGGTTAGTTTTGGGAGAGGATTTATGACTTAGGAGAGTAATCGGAATTAGTTTTGGAGGTTCCGTGTAGAATTAGGCTTGAATTGGTGAAGTTAGAATTTTGGCGATTTCCGGTTGATAGGTGAGATTTTGATCTGAGGGTCGGAATGGAATTCCAAAAATTGTTGTAGCTTCGATATGTGATTTATGACTTGTGTGCAAAATTTCAAGTCATTTAGACGTGGTTTGGTCGGGTTTAGATCAAAAGAGCGATTTAGAAGATTTTGAGATCCTTAGGCTTGAATCCGATGCGAATTTGATGTTATGATGTTGATTTGAACATTCCGAAGGTTGGAACAAGTTTGAATAATGTTATGGGGCATGTTGGAGTATTTGGTTGAAGTCCCGAGGGTCTCGAATGGATTTTGGATAGTTGATGGAGTTTAACTTTGGCATTTCAAGAAGGTGTCGATGTCGTACCTTCAAGAATAAGTGGTATAATATTATGAAAATGAACTCCAAATTCAGTTTTGATTGAAGGATTAGATCCGTATCGAAATTTCGGAGCCATAGCAAAAAGAATCGTCCAATTCGGACATCGTATGAGAAATTTATGCCTATTTTCGCGACGAAAATAAATCTGCCGACATGTGAGATCCGCCATCGCGGATCAACAAATGCGAACCGCGAAATGGACTTTGAGGTTGCAAACTGAGGCAGAAAGGGTCTATAAGCGGGGGGTTTTGGCCATTTTGGCCATTTTAACATATTTGGGGGCTAGGGAGATCGGATTGAAGCGATTTTTGAGGCGATTTTCAAGGAAACATCGGGGTAAGTGTTCTTTATCATAAATCCTTCATAGATCATGATTCCATACTCATTTAACATCATGAATCCATGAAATTAGATTTTTCTTCCAAATCTTCCAAGAACAAAAATTAAGATTTGAAAGACAATCCGATGTCGGAATTTGATAATTTTTGTATGGGTGAACTCGTTAGAAGATAAGGAACCCGTTGAGGTGATAATTTTTGAATTTCGAGATGTGGGCCCGGGGCTCGGATTTTGCTAATTTCGGGATTTCTTAGTATATTTGATTGTTTTTGCTTGGGTTTTATTCCCTCAACATATTGTGATGAAATTGTTCTGAATTTGGATAGATTCGACGCACGTGGAGGCCAATTCAAAGGGCAAAAGCGTCACGGGCTAAGGATTTAGCCGGTTTGAGGTGAGTAATGTTTGTAAATGATGTCCTGAGGGTTCAAAACTCCGGATTTGCACCTCATAGTGCTATGTTGAGGTGAGGTACATGCTCGATGATGAGCATGGGGTTGTTTACTTCTGGGGATTGGGACTTGGTCCATCCCGATTGATGATTTTTACTATATACATGATTGAAATCTAATTGATGTCATCGTGATTTGGGCTACATTGCCATATTTGGGCTTCGCGCCGGTTACGTGAACCCTTCAGGGGTAGTTGTCATTTTGTACTAAATCATATTTGACCTTCGCGCCGATTATGTGAAACCTTTAGGGGTAGTTGTCATTGTTTAGTAAATCATATTATTTGGCATCTCGCCGGTTATGTGAACCCTTTAGGGGTATTATTTGGCACCTCGCTGGTTATGTGAACCCTTCAGGGGTATTTGTTATCGTTTACTAAATCATACTTGGGCATCTCACCGGTTATGTGAACCCTTCAGGGGTATTTGTTATTGAATTGATTCATTTCATAAACTCGGTTTTGAAAATTAAATGATATTTTCAAATAATTTTAAATGGATCGGGTGGCACGCCGCCACGAGATGTAGTGTGCATAGATCGGGTGGCACCCCGCCACGAGATATAATATGCATGGATCGGGTGACACGCCGTCACGAGATATTGCGCTACTGAACCCCCCACAGTAAGTGCTGGGTACCCAGGGAACGGGTGGCACGTCCGCCACGATAGTCATGACTTGCATTGCATTGCATCGCATTGCATTGCATTTTTGGTTGTGTTGGTGTTGTTCCCATTTACTTCATGTTATCTATTTGAGATGTTACATGTTCTTACTGTTCTATCGTGGATTGCTCTAAGTCTTACGTGTTTCTTACTTTCAGTCATTATTTATATGTATTACTCACTGAGTTGGAAGTACTCACATTACTCCTTGCACCATGTGTGCAGATTCAGGCATTATCGGTTCCGCCCCGAGGTATTGACTACTATTGTCAGGGTGGTGATTCAGAGACTACGAGGTAGATGTTGGCGTTCGCAGCCCCGTATCTCTTTTATTTTGTTGTTTCCACTTTCTTCAAACAATTGTACCCAAGATATTGTAATAGTTATCTTATTATTAGGATTTCATTAGTGGCTCATGGCTTTGTGACACCCCGATCTGAGGGCTGTAGACGGGATGGTTCACTATATTTTTTCGCAAATTTCTGTTATTAAACTATACTTATATTATTTTCGTGTTGCTAACTGTTTAAATCGAGGTTTTGTTTGGATTGGCTGGCCTTGTCTTCATGAGAGGCCCCATCACGACCGGGTTGGGATTTTGGGTCATGACAGCAGGCCTATTTGGGTTTCAAAACCATTCAGCATAAGTTCGATTACAAATATAGCCAAATAAACAGTCATGCACTGAATTCTAAAACTAAGAATCTTAATTTTAACATTAATTTCAGAAACAGCCATGTTTTTAACCTTTAGCCCTATTTCCAATAAAACAGCCACTCTTTAAAGTTCAACACTAATTTCAGAAACAGCCGCCTGGAACTTAATAGATTTCAGATTTACAGATTTTAGAAATGGTCATGCTTTGAATTTAACATATTGTAGTCAAACAATCATCAAATTAGGGCCTGGATACCACTGGATGGGGCAACTCAAGGCAGGCCCAATACCAGCCTTAAACAAGGCTTCGTTTTCAGAAGTAGGCTGCAAATGCAACCCCAGACATCATAGTGAAAGCAATTCAGTATACATTTATTTACAGGAATCTCACCAGATAACTGTCACTCATACAATCGTAAATAGGCATCTTTTCATTACAAATCTCAACTATTCAAACAAATTAACAAGACAGCTACGAACTTATTTATTGATTATAAAAAGCTAGTCTACTAAACTATTACATAACTTCATCATTCCGTCTTTGAACGACTGCTCAAATTTCAGCACAACATATCAACATGGTGACTAATAGCCTTCTCCCTGTTCCTTCTTCCAAATCTCATTTTTAATTAGTCAGAAACAAAAGAGATGAGATAAAACACTGGTTCCTATTTTAAATAACTCGGAAGTGTTAAATACTGTTCTTTAATGTCGAGTGGACACTGTTATCAGCATATTCTGTTCGATATCACTGCTAGAATACTCTCAGCATGTTTCAATGGCATAAATGACCACCAGCAGCTACCAGATTACTTTTACAAATGATTTCAATTAAGTCTTAACTAAATTACAACCAGCAAGGAAACTTAAACTGATAATTGAGCAGAAACAACCCAAACAGTAATTAATACATGATTCATTAATAATAATCGGCCCAAGCATACAACATCTGAGATTTCAGAAATGGATAAGACGAGAAACTTTAGACAAACTGAACCATTAAACATGCAAATCACACAAAATTGAGCAGTAAGCAAATTATTTCATTCATGATATCTATTTGAAACTACATAGATGTTCGAGCGTACCTATAGAGCAGCAACAAATTATATCTATTTGACAGAGATCAGCAACCAGCAACAGCAAACCACAGCTCAGCACACTTCAAAATCGTAGGTGTATGTGTGTAATCTATGTGAGGTCGGAATCAAGTGAAAGAGAGTATGTGTGTATTTTCAGTGATCTATTGGGTGAGAGATAGTGTGTGTGTGTATGTGAATGATGCTCTGTTTTCATGTGATAGTGTATATGTAAAAGCAGTGAATCAGCCTCCTCCTTATGAGTCTATCCCCCTCCCTTATATATGCACAATCATAAAATATTTTTTTTTCTAAATCCGTTGGTTATCAGAAATCCCCCAGAATATCTTTTTCTCCCTCATCTGTTTTGTGTGCATGTGATAACAGAATCTCTCTAACAAATTTATGTTATTACTTTTTAAATATTCTCTTTTCACCCCAAGGTTTCCTTTTTTAACTTATTTAATTGCTATTGAGGACCTCCTAGAAACTTCTATCAGATTATCCAAATTAAACCCTTAAGCACTGATTTTACTTTGTTAAACTTTACGGGTCGAGTCGACCCGACTCCAAATACAGCCCAAGCTCAGTTCTGACCCTTTCCTTTTGGGCTTGATTTTCAGGAAACCCACAGGTTTCATCACGGCCAATGACTCAACCCAATCGAAGAACAAGAATAGTGAAACAAAGTAACAGAAAGGGGTAGAAGATGAGCAACACTAAGAACAAATGACTAAACACAAAACAAAAAATAAAAATAAAAGGAAAAGAAAATACCTTGGACTAAACATCTTAAAAATCTGATTTTTAAAACCAAAATGACCTTAACCGTGTGTTCTTGTTAAGAACACACGGTTAAAGTCCGTTTTAGCTTTAAATCGGCTTCAACAGACTTTGATTCAAAAGTTTTGGATTTTTAGGGTTCCGATTCCGATTTGAAATCGAGGAAGTTTCAGGGATTTTCGGTTGGAATGAAGTGTATGTTTGGGATGAGGGAGCGACGACGGTCCTAGGGTGGGGTTTAGGTCGATTTTAGAGGCTGTTAAGGTGGGTAACAGCCATGGCTTCAGAGTGTTTAAGGGCTAGGGTTTCTAGAGGAGGGGTCGTTTGGGACGATGGGTAAATGGGGGGTAGGGGGTCGTTCGAACATATAAATAGTATAGGGGATCAGTTCTGAGCCGTTGGATCATTTTAGATCAACGGCTCAGATTGACCCCTTATTTAAAACGGGGTTGTTTGGCTAAAAGAGGGAGGGGTTTTGGGCTGGTCCGATTTTCAATTGAGTTTCGTTTAATTTCAGTGGCCCAATCCGATTTTCCTCTTCTCTTTTATTTTATTTTCAATTTATTTATTTTAATTTTCTCTTCTTATTATTTTTAGAAAACTAAGAATCTTAAAATCCTAAATTACCTGAAATGTGAAATTAAACTAAATAACTAGTTATAAAAATTGTAATAACACTTGATTCTAAGAATTAAAGATTTAAAAACTAAGAAAAGTGTAAAATGAACTATTTTATGATTTTTCAATTTTATAAAACAAATAATTACTAATTCAATCCTAAAAATGTAAAAACAAATCCTAAATGAGATGCATGATATTTTTGTATTTTCATGATTTAATTACTTAAAAAAAATTAAACAAACAAGAAAATATAAGTAATTAAAAATCTAATAAAATTCATAAATTGGCTAATTAATTAATTAAAACTGTTTTATTGATTTTATAGGAGTATTTCGGGTATGACAAAAACCACGTGCTCACAGTTTTGATCAAGGAGACAACAACATTTGTGCACGTAGTCTTCTCTTTTGCTATGCCATTAATAAAGATCTCTCTGGACTTGTAGAACACTTGATCCATATTCAATTCATCACCAAAATGTGTGACAAGTAAAGGCTCAATAACAGCTCTCATGCACTGTGTTACATTATATTCGTCAGAAGAATCCATATGGATTTCCGACGTTTTCAAGACATCAATGGTGAAAGATCCCTCCTTTTCAACTATATACTTCACTTCTGCAGGAGATGGATAGTATATAGGAATATTGAATGCAACCACTTTCTCTTCTTCTATTGATCCCTGCATTCACTATTTTACTTATGAATATCAATAACATCAACAACAACAACATATTCAATATAATCCCACAAGTGGAATTAAAGAAGGGTGATATGAACATAGACTTTATCCCTACCTTGTGCAGGTAGAGAGGTTGTTTTCGGTAGACATAAAAATAATATATTGATAATTTAAGAAGAATTAACCCAAATAGAACTAAAATAGCAACTGAAGGTATATTATATGCATAATTTTTGTATTATATATGTGTGATTGTGGATAATCAATATATAACCTATGTATTTGGTTAGACAAAATAAAAATAAATATGACCGACTATTTATGTAAAGATCCCTTGATTTAATGCTAATTTAGGTTTCATTTGTTTATTTTAAATTTAAAATGTGTGAATTTGAATTCATATCTTTGTTGTAAAAATTAAATGCTTTATTAAGATACGTTAAAAGCTAGCAGCAACAGAATTAGTAGTGGTGATGGGAGGTGGTGGTGGTCTTCTATATAGGGTTGTTGTGCATTGATGAATGTTGGTGAAGGTGGTTAATAATGGAGGCTGGTAGTGGAGCCGTGGAGGTGGTTTCTAGTGGTAGTTTTCCGCTAGAGGTTGTGTTGGTGGTTAAGCGTTAGTAATGATAGAGTAGCGGTAAAGAGTCATATTTACAACTACGTTTAAAATTATCAACTTTAAACTTTATATTATACTCTATTTAATGACATGCCTTTATATTTATGAAACTTGGCATGTTTAAGATCACAATCCTGTTTTTGTTTTAAACTTCATCACCAATCAAACAGGACTACCACATAAAATAAAACTGCAGTATAACAGTGGATTTGGTCCAAAAAGATAACTCTTAACGAAGAAAAAACTAAATTAGAACTAATCAGGATCAATAGGAAAGCTAAGAATCCATTAACAAAGTTCATACTACGACGATCTATAGAAGTATATGTGTATTTTAAAAGTTTGGTTTTACCTCTGCAATCAGTTCTTTGAGAGCCCTGGCCACAGGCTCCAAGAGGTAGCAAGAAGCTTTGCTAAAGCGATCTTCATTTTTTCTGCCCATCAAAGTCAATACCATACGCCCACCTTTCACCAATTCCATTGAGCGTAACTTGAGAAAATTTACAAAATCTCTTTCATATTGCTCGTAATATGCTTCAATCACATCTAGTGGGCTTGTACTTGCCACGTGAATATTTTCTTTGTTATTCTCTATTCCAACAGGTACCTATTAGAGGAGAAATGAAAGTTAGAGTCGATTAGTACTTATTCAAAATAAGTATGATCATATTATATATATGCTCTACATTTTAATCGCCATTGAGTAATGTGAAAGTTGTCTTCGTGTGATCTATATGTCATGGGTTTGAGTCTTGGAAGCAGTCACGCTAATGCTTGCATTAGAGTAAGTTATCTACATCACCCCTCTAGGAATGCGGGTCTTTCTCGAATCATAATGAATGCAGAATACTTTGTGCACAGACTACCCTTTATTATTTTAATTTATCAATTTTGAAATCTAACTTACTAAATAGATCTCTTTATAAAATATAGGGTCTGAGCTTAGCTACACTTGTAGCTCCACCCCCGAAAGCAAAGGGTTAAGTTAAATTTGGGAGGGGTTCTAAAAAAAAATATGTTAAACTTGTGCACGACCTATCCTATATATTCTAAATCCGTATTTGACACCTATATTATTGATTTCAAAAAAAAAAAATTAGAAAAAGAAACAAATACTATAGGATTATGATTTTATATAAATTTTCAAGTTCTTTTTCTTCAAGTTTACTCACAAAATTATTTTGTACAGCAAAATAAGAAAAAATGCATTATCATCTCCTAGAATCCATATGCAAATTGCTCACATACTCCAACACGACATTAAAGTACGTTGAGGTCCAGAGTTTGAGTAACACTGTCACCCATTATATAAAAAACTACATGCTAGGATCATCAAAAAGCCCGCTTGTTTAATTTGAAAGAGCTTCAAATTGGATTCAACACTACATACGATATTCCATTCCGGCCATCACTGGCTTTTGCTTGAATTAAGCTCGCACGTCGAGTGTGCTAAAAATATAATTAAATAAATAAATATATTTTTTTTTTAATATTTTAAACTTGTAGATGAGATGGATTCCTTAGTACTTAACAATACAAAAACATACTTGGGAAAGCCAGTGGAGACGGTAAGAAGAGTGAACAAAGTGCAGACTCTTGGAAGGGAAATTAAAAGTCTATTATAGAATGAACCAGCAACTCCTGCAACAAAGCAATTAGGATCAAATATTCCATCATCTCCCATATTCTGTCTCCTCAAATCTTCATGGAATTCTGGCAACGAGCGGAAAATGGTATTAAAATCATTCCCAGGAAGATCATTCAAGAAAATTTGAAATTCCGGCGATTGTTGTCGTTGGCCGTTGCTTTTGCATTCTTCGCGAATAGCGCTAATAAGTTGGGCGATCACAAAAAAAGTATTAGGTCCAGAGGAACAACCTAACTCCGCAGTACAAATTGTTTCTGGGGAAAGGCTGCGGTAGAGTGCAGATATGGCTTCCTCTATTATTGGCTTTGTCAAGAGAATCACCTTGTGCTGTAAATAAAAGGAAATGAGTTTACTTTTTTATGCACTAACGGTATAAAAGAATTTAGATGTGTATTTTCTATGAAACATATAGAATGTTTATTTATTAAAAAAAAAAAAAAATATTTTTCGTGTATTATTTTGAGAGTGGCTATACTTTTTTTTGGCCTTTTTCAGCAAAATTTTGATTGTTTTTCAAGTTTCAACTAAATTTATGTTCAAACGGTAGTTAAGTAAAAGGAAATGAATTTAAGCTTTATGTACTGATAAGATAAGAAATACTACCATATCACTTAAATGATAGCTATACGTTTTATTCTATCAGTATATATAAGTAAACTTCACTTAAAGGTGTTTGATGATACCTGAAGCTTAGAGTTTTTTGCATAGCTAGTGTCTCCAGTTCCTCCATTCATGTGAAGAATTTTAGCATCTTCCATCTCCCCTTCTCTTATTAATTGGACATTTCTGTGTTAAATTAGGTATTTATAGATGGGTGAAACCAAATTTATCCTTTGAATTTCCATCATTGTCCTCGCGGGCCAATTGAGAAAAATTGTACAATATGGGTGTATTTGGTATGAAGAAAAATATTTTTTAATTTTTTAATATTTGATTGACTTTAATATTTTGAAAAATATTTTTCTCGTGAACTTATTTTTCTTCAATTGGAGAAAAATATTTTCCCTATCAATAGAAGGGAAAATATTTTTCAAACAAGAAAAATAAGTGATAAAATCACCCATTCTCCAGGAAAGACATATAAAGATCAAGGACTAGAATCTTTCAGGGTAACTAGCCTATTTTCTGATTTGTGTACCTTAATAATAAGTATTATGACGTGATCAAACCTATTAAAACTAGTATAAATGATATTAGGTAACCACCTTAAAAAGCTGCTATTTAGGAATTAGCAAGTATATCCTAAATTTTAATTTTTCAGTTTAATTTTTCGGAATAAAAATATCTTTAATTGTCCAAAAATTAAGATTTTTAAATCAAAATTTTAGAACAAAATAAACCATGCAATCGCAGCACGGTCATTAACCATGCGATCGCGGTTAACAAAGCTTGGCATAAATATAACCCCAACCCTCCCCACCCCACACACACAAAGAGGGGGGGGGGGGGGGG
>MCJB01026365.1:2442-72007 GCA_002018475.1 Nicotiana obtusifolia
CCCCCCCCCCCCCCCCCCTCCTTTTTTTGATTCTTTCTTTTATAATTCTTTTTTTAAAAGTTTAAGTCATGGTAAAAAGACCAATATATTCTAACTTGAATATGAGGTATTACAAATGCAAATGCGGTCAATCTGCTAACCGGGACACCTGACTCAGCTTGTAATGTAAAATGTCAATGCAATGAATATGCAAACTCTAAACTCTCAGAATGTTCCAGCATTCCAATATGGTCAAAACACTAATGTGAACTACAATGGTTTCCCTGATCAGAGTACATGTTCACAGTCAAACAATACACAACAAAATCAATTCTCAACACCTGCAGCTCAGCTGGGAAGCTATGCCTTCACTAAAAATCAGTATGTTCAAATCCTACAGATACTTAACAAAACCACTGTTGATTCAGATTCTCCTGCAACCAACATAGCACGTATTGATAAGGCATTGTTAGTATCAAAAGATAGTCAAAATGGTACTGATAAGGCATTATTAGTATCAAAAGACAATCAAAGTTGGATTGTAGATACAGGAGCTACTAACCATATGATTTCAGACACTGGTATGCTCAACAAATCAACAATAGTTGAACCTGGAGATCCAAAAAGGGTATCATTACCAAATGGAGATACAACCCTGGTTACACATACAGGAACTAGTTCTATATCGACACAAATACTGTGTCAAATGTGTTTTATGTACCACAGTTTTAAATAAAATTTATTATCAGTCTCTAAACTGACAAAAGAGTTACAACGCTCAGCTATTTTTTTCACTAATTTTTGTGTGTCTCAGGGTCTCTTCACCAAGAGTGCGAAGGAGATTGGTAAAGAAGATGATGATTTATATCTACTTTTAGCTCAAGGGATTCACAACAATAAGAGACTTGCAGTTGCTGCAAAAGGATTTGGGACCTCTGCAGATAACCAGTTAGTGGTGGATCTTTGGTATAGAAGATTTAGTCACATGCCATTTGCAGTCTTACAAAGAATACTACCTATGAGTGTACAAACTATTAAGGAAAGGCTAAAAAAATGTACTGTCTGTCCATGTGTTAAACAGATTAGATTACCATTTCCTTCAAGTTGTATTCAGAGGTGTAGCTGTTTTGATTTGATTCATATAGATCTGTGGGGACCATATAGAATACCTACATTTGATGGTAACAAGTGCTTTTTAACTGTAGTAGATGATTACTCCAGAATGACATGGGTATTGTGATAAAGCAAAAGTCTGATGTGATCCTATCCTTATAACATTTTCTCAGTTATGTTAAAAATCAGTTTAATAAAAGCATCAAGACTATTAGAACTTATATAGGGACTGAATTGTCAATAGGTTCTGTGATCAGTTATTCAAGAATCTAGGTATTGTACACCAAAGAACATGTGCCTACACTCCTCAACAAAATGGAGTAGCTGAAAGGAAGCATAGGCATATTTTAGAAGTCACCAGAGCTATGAGGTTTCAAGCAAACATATCTATCAAGTTCGGGGTTACTGCATTTTAGCAGCAGTCTATATAATTAACAGAATGCCTAGTTCTGTCATTGCTAATATGTCTCCCTATGAAATACTATACAAAAGAAAGCCATCCTTGAATAATCTCAGAATATTAGGATGTCTGTGTTTTGCTAAGATACTACAGCCACACGACAAGCTGATGCCAAGAGCTAGAATGGCTGTACATATGGGGTACTCAGAAATTCATAAAGGCTACATTTTATATGATATAAGTAATCATAATTCCTTTGTCAACAGAGATGGTATATTCAGAGAAGACACATTTCAGAGAAATTATTCAACAGAGATGGTATATTCAGAGAAGACACACTTCCTTTCAGCAGGTCAAGCACAAACTCTACAGCCACTCTTTCCTACTCTAGATACAGGAATTTTACAAGATAGTTTCTCTGAAATTACATTTGACACAGACCTACATAGTCAATCAAAAAGTGATTCTACACATGTTGAGGGTTTAACCAACCAACATATTCAACCAGAAGCAAGTTCAGAAGTATCTCTACCAGAAAATCATGAAATGCTAACACAAATATCTGAGCCACAATCACCAAACACTCAGCTACCTGAACCACAATTATAAGATAGTCAACTACCAGATAATCATCTACCAAATATACAACCACTAGATGATATCCAGCAGAACCTACAACTTGAAACTAGAAAATCATCAAGAGACAAAAATGCTCCAGTTTGGATGAAGGATTTTGTATCACTGAACATTCACAATGATGTACCATATGCATTGGACAAGTATATAGGCGATGATAATATGTCATCTAATAAATATAAGGCTTATGTTGTCTCTTTTTCATCTACTGTGGAACCTTCCAGTTATTCTGAGGCAGTAAAAGACCCAAGATGGGTAGAAGCAATGCAAGAAAAAAATCAAAGCATTGGAAAATAATCATTCATGGGACTTAGTTACCTTACCAGAAGAGAAAGGCCTATTGGATGCAAGTGGATATACAAAATAAAGTATAAAGCTTCTGGAGAAATTGAGAGATTTAAAGCCAGATTAGTTGCAAAAGGGTACAGTCAACAAGAAGGAATGGATTATCAAGAAACCTTTTCACCTGTTGTGAAAACGGTAACAGTCATAACTATCTTAGCCTTGGTAGCAGCTAGGAAATGGCACATACATCAAATGGATGTATATAATGCCTTTTTCCAAGGTGAATTGTATGATGAAATCTACATGGACTTGCCTCATCAAGTCAGGGGGAGATAAGGACAGTTTGCAGACTTGTGAAATTCTTGTATGGTCTTAAGCAAGCTCCAAGGCAATGGAATACTAAGCTATCTGAAACATTATAAAGTTTAAGTTTAAACAAAGCCAGCTTGATCATTCCCTATTTATTAAGAAAACTACTGAAGGTACTGTCATTATTTTAGTTTATGTAGATGATATGTTAATTACAGGAGACAGTCTGAAAGCAATTGAAGAAACCAAGACCTCATTACAGAAAACCTTCAAAATGAAGGATTTGGGAGATCTGAAGTATTTATTAGGTATTGAATTTGCAAGATCTAATGAAGGAATCAATATGCATCAAAGGAAATATACCTTAAAACTCATTTCAGAAGTTGGATTGTCTGCTGCCAAATATGCAGCAACACCTATTGATACAAACATTGTCACACCTCCTTTTCGTACACCCCGAGGAGTATATAAAGGAGTTTTTTCAATTAAAGTGACATTATTCGAAATGGGATTATTTAATTAATTTCTTCAAAGTCGCCACTTCGAATATTTAATTGGTGTCCCAAGTCACCGGTTTATTTTTTTTAATCCCAATCGAGGAAAATTTTGACTTTCCTTGTGAAGTCTGCGAACCAGAAATTCTGAGTAAGGAATTCTATTAACCCGAGGGAAGGTGTTAGGCGCCCTCAGATTCCGTGGTTCTAGTACGGTCGCTCAACTATTATAATCAGCTTATTATCTGAGTTTTATACATATTTCTAGCCTATGGTATATTTTACCTTTAACCGCTTTTGTATAATTATTGGAGAATTGCAACGTTATTTAAAATATGTCATGAACCACGTCACATAAATGCACCCGTAATCCATAACACATTTTATTCATAAATGCGCACCCGAGTTTAGGAAATTGAGTTATTGAAATAACGCGCCTAAAGCAACTACGCGTTTTTAACTTTTCGAGGGCCATGAAATTCACTGAATAGAACAACTCAGTTTTCTAAGGATTCTAATATTGATTAATGAGGGCCATACATTTTGAAATTTTATTTGGCGCGGCGCACCTCAAATTATTTTGAAAAAAAAAATTTCTTATTTGAAGTTATTAAAATCGAGTTACCTAAAAGGCACCCTCGAAATTGGCATTGTTACTATGTCACGGGAACCGTACCCATAGTCACAACGATTTTTATTAATCGTGCCTAAAAGCAAACTACGAACGTTTAAGGCGTTTAAGACTTAATTACTTAAATTTGTATTTAGCTATTAAGAGGACCATAGGTGATCATTGCTAATTACATGGCTCACCCCCATTAATTAAACGAAATGTTTGTGGTTTTGCGCATTGGGCCAGCCCATTATCCATTAAGTTATCCTAGCCCAAATTCTATCAACTAAATTTTCCAAAGCACATGGCCCAACTAACAAGACTAGCACAATGTTGCAACATTAAGAGGCCATAAATAAAATTCTTAAACTAATACATAATCAGATTCACACCCATCAATTTAAGTTCATAAATTAATAGTTCCAAACTCAAAACCAATCATGATATCTAGCCAAGACCTGACCGAATTGGGCTGACCCAAGTTCCAAGTGGAACTTTTAAAGATTTGGGCCTGGATGCCACTGAAAACGGGTCAACTTAAAGTCAGGCCCAAAACCAGCCTTAGACAAAGCTGCATTTTCAGAACTGGGTTACAAGGGCAGCCCAAACATCACAGAAAAGGCAATTCAGCATATGCTCATTTGCATGAACTTCACCAGATTTAATACCACTTATACAATCGTAAGTAAGAATAAATTAATTACAAAAATCTCAACCAATTTGAACAGATTAACATAATAACTATAAACTCATTGATTAATTATAAAACTGATATACTAAACTATTACAAAACTTCCTAATTCAATCTTTGAACTCACAAAAATAGCTGCCCAAATTCCAGCATAACACATTAACACAATAACCAATATCCTTCTCCCTGTTCCTTCTTCAGATTTCAGATTTAAATAATCAAAACAGGAAGAGATGAGATGAACACTGCTACCTAGCTTTAATTAAACTCGAAAATGTTAACTCCAGTTCTGTTTTAGTCAAATAAAACACTGTGTTTCAGCATGTTATGTATTCTATATCACAGCAGTAGCAACATTAGCATGCTTTAGTAGTATAAGTGATCACCAATAGCTACTGAATTATTTTGTGAGCAGTTTCAAGTAAAGTTTCAGTTAAATAAACAACAACAAGCAGAAAAACTGAAGTTGATAGGGAAGCAGAGGCAAAATAAAACAGAGAGTCGTGAAGAAAACCAAATACATATTACAGCAGTAATTCGGATTTCATTACAAACCAGCAAAGAACTCCAAACAAACACTAATATGTGATCCATTAACATTGATCAATCCAAATTTACAACATACACAATTTTAGAGATTGATAGGAAGAGGAATTCAAACTGATTGAACCATTAAACATGTCGACTATATAGAACTAGGCAGTAAACAATTTCATTTCACTCATGATATCAATTTAAAGCTACAGAGATGTTCGAACATACCTATATGGCAGCAAACAAATCCTAAGAGAGCCAAATATAAAGCTAAGAACAGCTACACTAGGAGCTCAGCTTACTGTTGACAGAGAATAGCAACAAGCAAACAAAATCCAAAGTTTGATACCCCTTCGAAACCCAGAAATGCAAGAGAGGATTTAGCAATAACTCAGAAGTCTACTGTATTTTTTCTAGAAATTTCTCTTTTCAACTGTAATTGTGTGAATGCAATCAGTATGAGAATGTATATGAGTCCGTGAGTGATAATGTATGTGTGTGAAGGAAATTTTTTTTCAAAATGCTCTTCTGTGTGTCTGTATATATGCAACATCAGAGAATATATATCCTAAAAATTTATTTTCCTTTCTTATTTATTACCCAAATTAACCCCTCAATACCCTGATTTTAGTTTGTAAACCTTACGGGTCGAGTCGATCGACCCGACTCCAAACATGACCCAGCCCAATTCCGACCCTTTTCCTTTTTTGGGCTTTGATTTTCAGTAGCCCAGATTTCAGACATACCCACACTTTATCCATGGCCTTCCACAGAGTCTTAATGACTCGGCCAATTTTAACCCAACAACGGAAACATAAAAGAAAACAAACTAAAAATATTAACATGCAAACACTGAATTTGACAAAAATTAAAAAATAAAATTGGAAAAACTAAAGAAGGGGTAGAAGATGAAGATACTGAAACAAAAATGAAACCAAAAAAAACAGAAAATTAAAAAGAGAAATACCTCGGACCGTGGGCTTGAAAATCTTCGAAGTTTTGATTTTCTTTTTTTAGCCAAGATTGACTTTAACCGTGTGTTTTTGTCAAGAACACACGGATAAAGTCTATCTTGACCTTAAATCGACTCAAGGAACTCGATTTCAAAGATTTCCAAACTTTAGGGTTTCGTTTTTCGATTTGAAATTGAAGGGATTTCAGAGGGTTTTGGTTGAAACGGGGTAGGGATTTGGGGTAAGGGCCTGACAGTGATCCTTGGATAGGATTTTGGATGGATTTGGAGGTGGTTTGGGGTGAGCCTCCATGGCTTCAATGGGGATTAAAGGGCGGCAGGTTAGGGTTTCAGGCAAGGGGTCGTTTGAGAAGATGAACTGAGGGTGGGGGGTCGGTTCGGACCATTATATAGGTGGGAGGGGTCAGTTCTGAGCCGTTGGATCATCTGAGATCAACGGCTCAGATCAACCACTTATCCAAACAACGTCGTTTGGTTTGGGGGGGAATTGGGGTCTGGGCCGGTCCGGTTGAATTATAATTTGGGCTCGTTTAATTCAAATAGCAGCCCAATCCGATTTCTTTTGTTTTTCAATTTATTGTGTTTTTAATTTTCTCTTTTTTATTATTTTTTTAAAACTAAGAATCCTAATTATTAAAAATCATAAATTATCTAAATGTGAATAAACTACTTAACTAATTATAAAAATTATAATAACACCTAATTCTAAGAGTTAAAGATTAAAAATTAAGAAAAGTGTGAAAATAAACTATTTTTGTGATTTTCCAATTTTATGAAACAAACAATTACTAATTTAATACAAAAAATATAAAAACAAATCCTAAATGGAATTCATGATATTTTTGGTATTTTCATGATTTAATTAATTAAAAATTAAACAAGCAAGAAAATGTAAGTAATTTAAAATCTAATAAAATTCCTAAAAATAGCGAATAATAATTAAAAATCTATGTTTTGATTTTATTGGAGTATTCTGGGTACGGCAAATATCACGTGCTCACAAACATCAAGCTCACATCAACACTCTATGCTAAGGTAATTGGTACAAACCGTCAAGCAGAAGAAGATCCTTTGGTTGATCAAGCTACCTATCAGAGGTTCATGTGGAAGTTGCTCTATCTAACTGTAACCAGACCTGATATATTCTTTGGAGTTCAAATTCTAAGTCAGTTTCTTCGGCAGACTAAAGAGTCACACATAACAGCAGCCTTAAGGATAGTAAGGTATATAAAAAACCAACCAGGTCAGGGAGTACTCTTATCTAGCAAAACCAGCAATGTTGTGAGTACATACTATGATGCTAACTAGGCTACCTGCCCTATTACTAGAAGATCTGTCACATGTTTCTTAATCAAAATTGGTGACTCATTAGTGTTATGGAAATCCAAGAAACAGATCACAGTTTCTAGAAGCTCAGCAGAAGCTGCGCATAGAAGTCTTGCAACAACTGTAGCAGAACTTATTTGGCTGTTTGGAGTTTTGAAAGAAGTGGATACAGACATCAAACTACCAGTTGAAATTCACAGTGACAGCAAAACAGCCATACAATAGCTGCAAATCATGTTTATCATAAATAACTAAACACATTGAGATCAGCTGTCATTTTGTATGAGAAAGGATTCAACAAGGACTTGTTGCAACCAAGTACAAAGCTACAAAAGATCAATCTGCTGACCTTCTCACTAAAGAACTCAATAAAGTGCAGCATGAATTTCTAAACTCCAAGTTAGGTGTTCTTAATATTTTTATTCCACCTAGCTTGAGGGGGAATGTTAAATGATATCAGAGGCAGAAGAGTCTTTACAGTCTAGGTGGTTAGAAGTTGTTAACAGAATTAGTTCAGCTTAAGTTAGTTAATTACCTACCTACACTCATTCTCACGTGTATATATGTATCAGCCAAGTGTACACAATAGACACATTGAATAATATCAAAGACACTACTTTCAGTCATCTCTCTTTGTCTCTCTCTCTCTCTCTCTCTGTACTTCATCTTCATTCATCTAAGTCTTGAATAACAATAGTTAGTAGTAAAAGTTCCATCTTACATTAATGTAGGCCGAAAGGTATCATTTTAGTATGTTCCTCCATTCGCTTTCTCCTATTTAGAACCTAACTCAATCCAAGAAGATTCTAAAAGAAATTTGCGATTGCAATAAGCAGTTATTGAAAAAAGTATGTTGAGCTACTTGATACTACGTATGTCACCGGGCTATTTAATACTACTTATGTTGCAATAATTTAGTTTCTCTATCTGTACAAAATGGCAGGTTGGTGCAACGGAAAATATTTTTTTCGAAAATACGTTATTTTCTAGTTTTCGGCTGTTAGAAAAATATTTCTTAAGAAAATGTATCTTTCACTAAAAGGAGCAAAGTGTTCTCCTTTATCTCAAAGTCTTCGAGTTGCTGCTCAATATGATCTTCTTTTAGGGGGAGGATCTATTAAATGGACCAACAGAGTATAATAGAGTCGATAGCCTTGATCCTAAATATTTTTTTAACAAAAAAAGTTAGATTTGCCAGCTTTAACCGAAAAACACTCTTTGTATAATAGTAGATTTGAGAACCGGTTAAACAATCTCATAGATCGTCCTCAGTACAAAAGGTAAATTCAATATACTAAGCTTTCTTTTACGTCCTAGAATGAAGCATCATTCAATAACAGTAGGCAAGGCACTATCAGGAAGTGAAGTAGGTAACTTCATATGTCCCTTCAACCAACATTTAGACATGATTATCTGTCTCTAATACTAAAAGATTTTATAAAAATAATATCGGATTTGATAATATTATTATCGACTTTTAATGAATGTTTTTTTCGAAATTTTTTTTTTCGCTCACCTACTAAACCTCAAGAAAACCCTTTTCATGAAAATACTTCCTGAGCAATGAGTTATTTTCCAAAAAAATGACTTATTTATCTAACTCAGGCCTCTTTTGCTGCGTGTGCGGGGGTGGTGGTTTTTGGTGTTCCATCTTATAGCTATTGATCGATAGTATAAAATTGTTTACCATTTCCTACTTTCTCATAGTGGCCTAG
Source organism: Nicotiana obtusifolia (assembly GCA_002018475.1). NCBI lineage: Eukaryota > Viridiplantae > Streptophyta > Magnoliopsida > Solanales > Solanaceae > Nicotiana > Nicotiana obtusifolia. Next base: position 11,511 of record MCJB01026365.1, read on the forward strand.
TTATTAATCAAGGAAAAATGACATTTTAATTCGCTCTCAAAATAATAGTCGAAAATGTATATATATATATATATATATGTGTGTGTGTGTGTGTGTGTGTGTATTCTGTATATTATATATAAAAAATTTCAATTGTCGAATATAAATAGTTTCTGCGCGCGCTAAAAATAAAAAAAGCCCCATTAATCAATGTTATAAAAGCTCATACTGCGCTTACCATAGACTATGATTTCCAGAATGGTTGCTGAACATTGGTTTACATGTGTATGGCCCAAAGATATCCTCCATTTCATATCTCCTAGTTCTGAACTACCATATCAATATTATCCTTACTAATTCTAAGTTATAGGATATCAGATATCATTTTTTTAAAATAATATGGGTAGAAATTTCATTTCAAAAAGTAAAAGAAAAAAGAGTAAGTAATAAACGAATAAAAAATCAAAAAATCACTGACGTATAAAATAAATATAATAATAATAATAATAATAATAATAATAAGAAGAAGAAGAAGAAGAAGAAGAAGAAGAAGATGATGATGATATGAAGAAGATGATATGATGATGATGATGATGAGATATGTACCCTTATGGACTGTCAACGCGAACTCTCATTTTGATCCCTTATGTAAATGATAACTTCTCAGTGGATTATGGTCAAGATCTTGCTTAGAAACCTACCTTAACACTCTGTTAGGATTACTGTTACCTCTTATTTGATAATCTATTGTATTGTATTGTATTGTATCGTATTCTTTTATGGATACAACGTTTGGATAGATTGTATCGTTTGCTATTGTTAAATAATATTTTTATTGTTTGGTTTGACTGTATCGTATTGTACTGTAACTAATAAGTTTATTAAAATACCCTCAATTGTTTTAAATATTAAAGTTATCAAAAACTATGCATAAAAATAATTTAATAAACTTTTTTTCTACTAATTTATTCACCAATTTTGTAACTTGAAAACAAAAGCAAAAACCTGAAAAAGAAAAAGAAAAAGTTAATTATCATTAACCAAAAAAAAAAATCATAGAACGATGGAAAGAGATAAAGAAATGAAATGAGAGTTGAAGATTTGGATGAAAAGCACGGCGCGAACCAATTTTGTAAAAGATGGACAAAGACAAAATAGGTCAATAGGTTGGAGATTTAAAGTTAAAATAACTAAACAGTAAAATAGAATTATGAAGTAATAAGTAAATGTATAATTGAAAAGAAAATAGGAAACAATCTCATCACACCAAATTAATTGTTTTATAAAATGAGGCTTTTCGTTATTCCAAAACATTGAATTTAACAATACAATACGATTAAATTTAAATGAATTATCAAAAGAAACATTATTTTAGAATAACAATCAATACATTACAATACAATAGGGAATAACTATCCAAACAAGATGTAAAAGAATAATATAAGAGCGATAAAACAGAGAGAAGAAAATAATATCGAAAACGGACTTACAAAATTAGACTTAGATATCATGCCAAAGAAGATGAGCATTCAAAACTACCTTATCCTTGCTCACTTACCCTCTTCCCTTTCCTTTCAATCCAAAAACTTCTCAGCTCTTTTCTGTTCCGTGTGTTTCTTTTCTTTGGGTCTCATCCTATCAAATACTTGATCAAGTATTAATTTTTGCAAGTTTGCCTAAAAAGCTTTTTTCGCCAAAAAATTGGGAAATGAGCTTATAAATGTATTTACAATTTATACGATATTTTTTCATTTTAGAGCACTTCAAATGTTTGACACCATTTTAACAAATAATGCTATCTGTATAATTTTTTGCAACTTTCAAGAATTCAAAATATAAACTTTGACGCAATATTTTTTTCTATCTTTATCATTATAACTATTTATGTACAATAACTTTTATCAGTCAAATTAACATGTAAAATCATGTATCCAGTTAAACGACATCATATTATACGATGGAACTGATGGATCGGATCTAGGGCTGTCAATACGGGTTGGCCCAACCCAGCTCACACGGGCTTTGATATTTGATGGGCTGGGCTGAGTCGGCCCACTATTTTGATGAGCCTTAAAATGGTCGACCCACCCCAACCTTACATGGGTCGCGGGCCCCCACAGGCTGCCCATCATTTTTTTAAATTATTTTTTATATTTTTTAAAATTTAAGTTTAACCTAAACTTTTTGTTGGATAGAAAGCTTCTGCAAAACTTAATAACTTTTGTTATTGTTCCAATAGATTATTTTAAAACACAAAAAAGGAGGACAATATCATTCACTAAAAGTTAATACTCAAAACAAACTATTCAAAAATATTTGCAAGGTGTTCATGGCATATTTAACACCAACAAATCATTTTCACCAAGCACATTTGAATCCTCTTTTGAAACAAAGATGTGTTAACATCTTTATTTTAACTAAATTTATAATTATGTCCAATGTTAATTAGTTAACATTAAAAAATAACTAAAATTTTAAGAACAAAAGTATTTATATTCAAATGGGCTACGGGCTTATTTGTGCCAAGCTTAAAAACCTCATTTGGACTCCGAAAATCTTAGTCTAACCTTATTAAATCACGGATGGGTTGGGCCGGCCCAACAGCCCAAACCCATATCAGGCTCTAATCGGATCCTTTGTTCAGTAATTGCAGTAGTAAAGCTAGAAATTGATAAGCTCAAGATTGAACTCGTCTAAAAAGAAGAAAGAAACACTGATATATTAATGTTCCATTCCGTCTATTTTCCGATATCACAAGACTTTACAAGAAAATAACCAATGTTTTTCTCTCAAAATCCTCGTAAAGCTTAAAAACAAATTCTTACGCTTGCACAAACACAATTGAAACAAGCCATCTAACCCCAAATGATGTCTTGCTTTCAATGTACAGTCATTTCTTAAATCTAAAAATAATCTCTTCTGCTAAAACTCGAAGAACATAAAATGAGTTAGGAGCTAATAACCTATACAACTCCAGAAAATTAAAGTAAAGTTTCACTATATCTTCTGTCCAATATGCAAACAGATTTTGCAGTCAATTAGGGTAATTGAATCTTCTGATCATGGTAAACAACACAAACATCTGTCCTGAAATCTACAGATCCAACTTCGACCGCCCTGCTTATATGACATCAATTTTATAAGAAATAGAAAAATAAAACAAGAGAGAAAACGCTCTTCAAAAAATAAAATGCATTAGTAGATTACCATTTGGTCCTATATTGTTCATAGAGGAATTTGTTTCAAATCCCATTTGAAGAAGGCTTTGGAGTTCATTGTCCCATACATTCTGCATGAAAAGTAGTAGGTTTTGATTATATCATTTCTTGGAAGTTGCGTAGAATGTGCAACTAGGATGAGAGATGGAAAATACTCCCCAACGCTCTGTGTTCTACACCAAACCAAATAATTTAACAGCATGAGTCATATATCAAATTGGTGCACGAAGCATCCCGTGTTTATGCAGGGTCCGGGAATGGACCGCACCCCAAAGAGGTGTGATGTAGGCAGCTGTGATCTATAGGTCACACGGAGACAACTTTACCGTTACTCCAAGGCTCTTCTTCCCAAGTCATTTATCAAACTAAGAATGAATAAGTTTATATGCAAATTCTTTTCACGTACTATTCATTTGCTAAATGTAAACATCAGGAGGAGCAGATAAATTTTTTCTACGGGAGATCTTTGTTTATACCTGGGGCAAGGGGTGGAAGGGTGGTGTAGTTCCCGGCATACCAGTAAAACTCCCATGTGAAATTCCAGGAAAAGGAAGAGAGGAACTCATTCCAGGACCAAGACCAAGAAGAACTGCATTGCTCGTCTGCTGATGGAGCATCTACATTTAAGAATAAGGAACATGAATTTTGAACTTCTTGGTAGAAACTAATATGGATGACCACAGCAATTATTTTTAAACTTACCTCTTTTGATAAAATACGATCGATATCGAAGTTCAGTTCCGGATTTACAGTAGCAAGTTTCATTGACAGGAACTGCAGCACCAAAGAACATGAATTTGGTATCAGTTTAATCAGTCTGGAAAGCATGGAGTTAAAGCGTGAACGACAAAAAGAAAATTGTTTTCTGCACAAAGAACACATTCCTTGTCCATTAATACTCATTTTGCAGGGATAACATGTGATTGAATCCGCCTCAACTTAATCTGTTAGGCCAACCTTACTATTGCGAAACAGAGTTATGATCTATATGGTAATCCTACAATGAAGCACCGTTAGGGAACTCCTACACGCTTTAGTTGCGTCTATCTAAAACTGTGTTTTAATGGTAAGATCAAGATTCATTCTACTCAGGCACAGTAAACACGAAATCAAGAACCAATAGCTATAGTTATAAACTATCAACATATTTACCTCAACCTGCTGTTGCAGCGATTGCACGTAGTTGATAATCTCATCAAGCATCACTGCTTTCCCAGTTATCTGTTGGAACAAAAATTATCAAATTTTAACCATACATCACAAATAACCAATAACTTAAGCAACAATAGAACCAGTAACTACCTTATTACAGCCTGGGACTAGCTCTTGAAGCAATCTCATCCTCTCGCTGATCCTTTCTCTCCTCACCTGCCAACCAAAAAAGACATTGGAGATTCATTAAATATGTCTAAAAAGGTAAATGAGCTTAGATTGAATAGCACAATTATCTTTTGGATTTACCCTTTCGGCAAGGCTGTGGCTGTTTGTGGCTTGTCCTCTTTTAGCCCTGATATGAACATAATTATCCTTAGGAGGTTCCCCACCATCAGAATCTTCCTTAACTTGTTTCCCTGCTTCCTTGCTCCTTAAATTAGAGCTATTATTTTGGTCTGTTTTGTGTCTTTTCCCATCTTGCTCTTTTGAACAGTCTGAATTATCCCTCGATGGAGCCTTCTGCAGCTCTCCTTCAACATTCTACAGTGAAAAAAGAACAAAAACCTAAGTGGATATCTCATACTAGAATCAAAGGCGGATCAGGGATTTGAACTTGATGGTTCAACCTTTAGTGTTCTTGGACGTGGAGCCACATAGCTCCTAGGGCTGTCACACCCCTTAGCCGCTAAACATTATTTTTTATGAATATATACTATGTATTGAATCCCCTTCACTTCTTTGTGTATTTACTTCTTTAAATTTTGACACCCTTAGTGAAAATCCCGGCTCCGCTATTAGTTCTTGGCATAAACTCATGGTACTTTTAAAAACTGAAATTATGAGTTCAGAAATTAGACTTTGTTGAATTTTACTGTTTTTTCCCCACATATATTGGATTCAATTGAAGCCATTGTTCTAAAGCTACATCTATGCATCTGCTAGCATATATAGTGATAATTGGAAAGACTTAAAAAGATGACACAATACCTTGCTGACATTGGATAGAGAATGGTTTCCTGAAATTTTCCTCTTCCCATTAGGTGAAGCCACCACAGCACCTTCACCTGAAATTTGGCACTCTTCTTGGGAATGTGGACCTTTTGAGAAAGCTCCTTCAGTGGGAATTCCTCTGTTCTTGACATAGTTAGGATAACAACTCCCCCCTCTAAGCTGTTCTTGTAAAGGAAAAGTATTGACTAATTCTGAGAAACTTTCATTTCCAAAAGTTGGAATCTTGGGGACCATCTCAACAAGATTTGGATCAGATGGATAGTGACCAAAGTGGGAAGATTGGTAAGGCAAATTGGCAAACTCATTGTGACCAATAACTGAAGATCCTTTAAAACTCTCCTTTTGATTCAATGACAGAAGTGGATCCCAACCAGAACCACTAAAAGGGTCAACATTGGGCATTGAAGAAGGGCAATTAAAGGAAGTATCACCACCATTTCTGTGTTGTAGCCTCATATCACCATTATCCTTACTACCCATTTTCAAAAATTGAAAGATCTACAAAAATTATTGGGACTCAGTTCGTGTGCACCTTCAAAAAGGCAACACCAATGCAATGTTTTTAACCAAGCCAAGAGTTTGATTACTATTTGACAGAAAGGAAAGAACAGTGTGTCAAAAAAAAAAAAAGGTAAAGTGGGGTTTGACCAAAAAGAACTGGTAGTAATATCTTGCAGGACTCAACAAGGAACAAAATAACCTTGGCAGCTTTATAGGACTGATGAGAAGAAAGAGGCTAAAGCAAAAGAAATCTCTCAAATCCTACAGACACACACAAAGGTAAAAAAGAAAATAAAAATCCAAAGTAGCAGGCATAAAATCTTTAACCCCCTCTGATTTCAAGAACCCTAGGATCAAGCCTAGTCAAATGAAGGAAAAAGTAATTACCAGAGACAAGAAAGTATGAAACTTTCAGAGCATAAAGTAGACAATGAACATAGTGAAAAGCATTGGTGAAATAACAGCTAATGAAAAGAAAGCAGATTCCTTTTGTTTATTAAAAACAACAGAAGAGAAAGTTACAAGCTTCACATTAATCTTAACTGTGCTTTTTAACTTCCAGCAAATTCAATATGGGGGAAGAGAATGGGGTGTCAAAGAAAGGAAGGTTCTTGTTAGGGAAATATACCAATTGTCTTAGCTGAAGCTTAGAATCAAAGACAAAGCCCCACAAGTATCAAGAAAAAGAATAGACTCAACAAGACTTTTCAAATATTCTGTAATATGTAAGCTAAAAATGACAATAAAAAGCACTAAATTCTAACCCCAATTATATAGCATACAGTAACCTGAATTGGGTTTGTGATAGTACCCCCTTTTACAGCACTTAAATTCTACAGAAGCAGCAAAGAAAGCAGCAAACTTTATAGATCAAATACAACAATTATAGAGAAAGAGAAAATGATAACAAGAAGATAGTAATAAATAAAAATTAAAAAAAAGAAAGAAAGAGAGAGAGTGAAAGTTGTTTTACCAGCCCAAGCAAAATGGTGACATGTATGATTTTAAAAGACATACTAACTACTGCCAACTGCTCTTACAGAAATGGTTGCTTAAATTATTACAGAACCTAATCCTTCCCTTTTTCCCCATACTTTTACTCCTTGCAATTTCCTTTCCATATAAAATATTACTACATACACTCATTCCTATACATTATATGCTACTTTTTTTAATTTCAATTAATAAATGATTTCACATACTTACATTAGATTGGAGAGGTTATTGTTCTTCTCTTGAAGGCCAAGCTTGATAATATTACTTTTTCTTTTTTTCTAATTTTTAACTGACACATTTTGCCAACTGTGTTCTCTTTGCTGTTACACACTCATTTTTTCTCAGTGCCAACTAACCTAACAATTCTTTCTACTTAGAACTCATCTTCTTGTTGTTCTGTGGTCCATTAAAATTCATGAGTTGTACTGTTCATTTCTACTGTTGTGTGCTATATATGCATGTCATGGCCCACCAAATCACTTCTCAAATTTGATTGATGATACTATTTACTTACTACTGTACTAGCCTGCCCTCTTGCTTGATGCTTGTACAAATATGGAGATAGGATGTGATATTCCCTACTAGAAAATTTAGATTGAGGGTTGAGGCAGTAATCATATTGTTTACTAATTCTAATTTACGTTGCACCATCTGATCAGACACGAAATTTTAAAAAAAAATTCTTTTAAAACTTGTAATTTAAAATAACTATAAACATTTGTATAGTTATAAATTATCTCATTATATGTAAAATAAAAGTTTAAAATTAAATTATCTCTAAAATTAGAAGATAACATTCTTTTAGGGCAAACTAAGAAGCAGTACACTTTTCTACTTTGCCATTAGCATTTGATGCACACTCAATTTAACTTACAATCTTCATGTCCAATAATATGAAACAAATACTATAGTTTCTTTTACTACTCCCTTTATTCCAAAAAAAGAAAAACAGATTCGAAGTATAAGAATCAATTATTTAGCTAGCATTTGGACATGGATTTGGTTGAAATTTGAAATATAGTTTTTGAAGAATAATTTTTGAAAGTAGAAATTGTATTTGGACATGCATTTTATTTGAAAAAAAATTAAATTTTTTTAGTGGAAGAAAAAATTTCACCCAAAAACTATCCTAAACTAGATTTTGGGAACTTGAAAAAAAAAAGTTAATTTTTTTCAAAAACTGATCATAATCTAAGACCAAATAATTTTCAAAAAAAATTGAAAAAAAGTTGTCAAAATTGATGGCCAAATAGGAACCTAATCTCCACATGAATTTGGATTGATTACTTAATTTTGTAAAATAATCTTTTACATAATAAACTCAAATTTCTTTAGATTCTTAATATCGAAAACTTCCGACTCTATGAATACTAATAAGAATAGTATTATAAAAATAGAATAGAGTTGGAATTTCTGCTTCTGAATAGTACAATATTAAGTTTATAAAAAATTGAATAAAATGGGAAAGGGGCAATGGGGGCCCAAGCCGTGTGGAAAAGATGCTGTGAAGAGAAGCTTGCTTTGATTGATGGGTAGAGAGTAAAGTGTGAGGTTTAAGATTGTACAAATTGAAAAGATAGTGGTGCTGTTGACAAAGTAGTACTGAATATAACTCTCTGGTTTCCATTCATTTTATTTTGTTTGTTAATTGATGTGTCAGTCCTCTCTTTTTTCTTTTCTAAAAGAAAATTAATTGTTTTTAAGAAATAATTTCTTCACTTTGGCCCTTTGGGGGTCCCCAGAACAGAACATAAGGAATTAGGGAATCTAATCCCCCATAATTTTACCTCATTGTCCTAGTACTGTTTCCAGCTGTAGGGCTGTCTTTATACTCTCTATAATTTTTTTCATTTAGAGACACTGTACCTAATGTCCCAACCTTAAACTTCGGTCAAACCATGTTGTCCGGTCAATACTCTCTTATTAGCTGGAAATTCCGCCTTTTTCTTAAATTAACGCCTTATTAGCTCCCCCTTCCCATTCTTCATCTATTTTTGGACCTATATTTGATTATAGATTCATAATTTTATTATTACATGTTGTTTTTTTACTTCTGTTATCTTATTACTTTATTATTATTTTGCTATTGTTATTGTTCTTGTCTTTACTATTTTCACCATGGTTTCTTTTTTTTAAAATCTGCTTTCAAATATTTTTCTTGAATCGAGAGTCAATTGAAAGCAGTCTCTCTATTTCTATAAAATGGGGCTAAAGCGTGCGTACACAATATTCTCCACAAACTTCATTTCTGAGAATACACTGAGCATGTTGTTATTATTGTTATTGATTCATGAGTACATACCCTTTTGCAAATTTTTCTTTTACATCCGCTATTTATATAAAGTCAATAATTACGTAAAATATTTCTTTTATATAAATTTTTAACACATCAGAACGATCAATTTATATATATACTAGTCCAAAGTTAACTTAATGCTTATAAGGAGCAATGATAATGATAGCACACGATTATCCAGAAAAGGAAGGTACTACACAATGAGATTAATTAGCTCTATTATCTACAGGGATAATTCGTTAGTGTCTCTCGCTTTAGGTAATAAGCTTCTGATCTTGTACTTGTGATAAAGTTATAAGATTTTAAAGAATTAATACATGATTACACCTTATTTTTAAATTACGTGGATCATAATTAAGAATCAGCAAACATTTACAAAATTCCACATATTAGTCAAGAAAGTTCTTAATTGCGTCACGGAAATTATCTAGTTCTACATCGACGATTTATTATAACGTGATAGGTACTAATAATTCAAAATGTAATGCATGTGGATAGTTGAATTACTAGATCTATCATCTAGGATTGTCTGAATTTGGCGTGGACTTTCAAGGGGTACATATTATTATTATTGTGGTACTACAAGTCTCTGGTTTGCTAATTCATACCCATGTTTTCCAATTATATTTTGTTGAGAAACTTCTGTTTGTTCAAATTATTGTATTTACCAAATAGGTTGTTACATGTATATTAGTAAATTGCCCTGATGCAAAAAAAGTTTATGTTACTCCTTTATTTAGGCAAAAAAAATAGTCAAAAATATTACTTGGCAATCTTTTAAATTTTTTAAAAGGATCTAAATATGTTTGCACTATGTTGTAGAATTTGTTTTTATTCTTATGTGAATTTGGACATACTAGTATCCATGAAAAGCTTAAGTAAAATTTAAATGTATACGAAATTATAACTCACAATTTCTTATAGTTAAGCATACTTTTCAAATGTTTCAAAAAATAATCTAGTAAACAAAAATAAATTGAATTTCCAAATAATAGTAGTGTCACACAAAACAAAAATTCAAAGGTAAAAGTCTTTTGAAATTTTTAGAATGAAAAATGTATACAATATGCACAAATTATTACAAGTATCTTAATTTACAAATTTTGGAAAACTTATGCTTCAAATGTTTCAAGGACAAATATGATGATAAGATAGATAAGAGATGATTGAGATAGCACACCAAACCTAACAGTGTGGGCACTCACATCAAATCATTGCTCTCGTTACAGCTGAATGGGGTGTTCCCATCTACCTGAGGGATGAGATTAGGATTTAGGGGCTAGTATACGAGATATACTTGCAATTTTCGTTCTGTCTTGTTGAAACTAAAAAAAAAAAAATATTGATAAAGTTTTATGCAAACGAAGAATTAAGAAATTGCTATAAAATAAAAACAGTAAAGTAAATAAATCGAAGACAAGTATAGAGAGAGATTGATATATTATTCAACTTCAAACTCACGTACATAATGAACTGAAATCTCTTCTATTTATAGAAGAAAGGAAGCTGTTTTGTAAGGTGCTACTGAAAGCTACTGTGTAAGCTCCTACTGCAAGCTGTTGTGTAAACTTTTTGTAAGTTGTTATTGTACCAGTAATAGATAATCTTCTACAGGAGTAATATTTATCCACAGCGGAGTGCCGAATTGATAAGTTTCTTCAGGAGTCCTATTTCCAATAGAATACTAAATATATGAATATATGTACGACGAAGTCCAATATGGATAAGCTTCTTCAGGAAGCTTATTTATAACAGAGTACTAAATGGACATCCATAATATAATATATTTATAACACTCCCCCATGGATGTTCATTAAAAGATAATGTGCGCATTAAAATCTTACTAGGAAAAAACCCATGAAAAAAATTCTAGTGGAGGAAAAAGAGTACACATATCTAGTAATACGCATTGCTAGCTGCCTCATTAAAATCTTATAAGGAAAACCCTGTGGGAAAAACCTTAGTAAGGGAAAATGAGTACAGCACGTACTTTACTCCCCTGATAAAAACTTTGTTTCAAATATTGAGTCTCCGCATTCCAATCTTGTATACTATCTTCTCAAAAGTTGAAGTTGGTAAGGATTTAGTGAATATATCTACTGGATTGTCACTTAAACGGATTTGTTGCACAACGATATTACCATTCTTCTTGAGATCATGTTTGAAGAATAACTTTGGTAAAATGTGTTTCGTTCTATCTCCTTTTATGACCTCCCTTTAATTGGGGTATGCATGCAATATTGTCTTCGTATAATATTGTGAGTTTTTTTTTTATATCACATTCCAACCCACATTTTTCTCAAATAAAATGAATCTTGATCTCAACCATGCGCATTCCCTATTTGCTTCATGAATAGCTATTATCTCATCATGATTAGAAGAAGTAGCAGCAATAGATTGCTTTGTGAAGCGTCATGATATGACAATACTCACATGTAAACACATACCCGATTTGAAATTGAGCTTTATGGGGATCGAATAAATAACTTGCATCTACATAACCAATACGATCTGCACCACCTTTGTTAGTATTAGCAAGATACATAAGTGCACCAATTACACTGAGATAGAGTATTTTAGGACCAAGGAGTTCCTCATCCTCTTCTAGAGGTCGGAACGGATCCTTATTCACTTCAAGTGATCGAACACTCATTGGTGTACTCAATGGGTGCGCTTTGTCCATGTAAAAGCGTTTTAAGACCATTTCTGTATAGCCAGATTGATGGATAAAGTTCTCATCTGCTAAATATTCAATTTGCAGACCAAGATAAAATTTTATCTTTCCAAGATCTTTCATCTCAAATTCTTTCTTAAGATATTCAATGCCTTTTCTGGAGTTCCAATAAGATTTATGTCATCAACATAAACTGCAAGTATAACAAATTCTGATGTTATTTTCTTTATAAAAATACATGGATAAATAATATCGTTTGTGTAACCCCTTTTTAGCAAATATTCACTAAGGTGATTATACCACATGTGCTCCGATTACTTTAAACCGTAGAAAGATCTTTATAATCTGATTAAATACATTTCACGATGCTTTGAACTATATGCTTCGGGCATTTTAAATCCTTTAGGGATCTTCATATAGACTTAATTAAATGAGTCATATAAGTTATGACTTGCATTTAGATGGCATGACATCTTCAGGTGTCCGGACTACAGGTCCGATCCTCACAATCTTTTATAATATTGTGAACTATATTGTATCAAATATATCATCGACGATCATTTTGTATCGGTTCCTAAGCGACATAATTTGTTGAGATCTCATCACTTTCTTTATTTTCAAGTACCTGAACTTCTTCTGGAGTTTCATGAAATGTTATGTAATGGGTTCTTCTAGAGCTAGCTTCCTCCTCATTATGATCATTTTGATCATTTGCTCCTATCATTTTTCAAGGATTGTTACCTTTGAAACCGATCAGTTTAATACGCTTCATGCGTGCAGTAAACTTTATCCTTCAAGGACTTTAATTTTAATAGGAGCATTTGCAGCTAAAATATGATATTTAATTTTGGATCAGCAAATGCTTCTGCTGTTTGACTTGAATTATCTTTTAAATGAGGATCATATTAATGATAATTCGATTCATATATCATATTTTCTAGCTGTTTATTTCATCCCCAAATGTTAGAAAAACTAACATATATTCCCAATCTTCTTTGAGAAATCTATCTCTGTGCATTGTGGTAGAGAAATTAATCATATACCAATATCAAAAGCTATTAGATAGTTAAAAATATTTGGTTTCTGATCCTAAACCAATTGTGAGGGGAGGACTTATCATATATTGTTGGTCTGATGCATACAAGTGCTGTTGTATGCAATTTAGAAAATATTAGAACAACACATGAAGCTTTTTTCTCATAAGCAATAGTTTAGCCATTAATAGGAGGTATTCAATGCTAAACTAGCTTGGATATAAACCACCATCATCAAGATGAACTATCTTGATTTCATAATCTAAAAGTTATGTTCTTAATTGAGAAAAAAAATTTCAAATGCCAAACTGCAGGTTAACAATAAACATGCATGTAACCATCTCATACATGCATCTATAAGTGGTTTCACATGATAGGTGAATGGGCTCATATTCACCTTTTATATATTCCATAATTCAAGGGTCTTAGTCCCAACTTTAGCTGGTATAATCAATCTATTGTGAGAACAAGCAACACAAGAGAATTCTTGAAGAATCCTGTAGTTCTTTAGTATATGCTTATGTGAATTCTCAAATAGCTCATTTAAAAATGGCAAATGAAAACTTCAAGTTTATCATGGCATGTGCTATCTCTTAGTAAGCTTCTGGTTTGCTATGGCATAACTTTTGCATTAGTAAACTTCTGATTTACTGTGGCTACTTTTGTATCAGCGAATTTTTTATTTACTGTAGCTACTTTTGCCTCAGTAAAACCTCTTATTTACTGTGACTGCTTTTGCATTAGTAAACTTTTGATTTACTGTGATACATGATATTGTACAAATTGAATAATAAGGCGGTTCACTTCTCACATACATATTATTTTAACCTCTATGATTGTAAAAACATGAAGATTTTCAATCTTCCAATCATTTGTAGTCTCAATATGATAGCCATTTGTATCAGTAAACTTCAAGTTTACAACATATGTTTTGACCATAATTATTTAATATGAATGACATATTTGTATATAAGATCTTCGAGAGCCTTCATTTATTATCCACAATCTAATATCTATCGGACACTACTGGTGTCATGTGTCTTCTAGACAAACAGCTAGCTCTTCAGGAGTTGTTGATACATTTTGTACTATCAAATATTGCTCAGACACTTCTAGCATCATTAGAGAAAATTATAATCAAATAAACAATATAAAATAATTGTTTAAGCACAAGAAAATACCTCTTCATAATATTTTCCTACTTCAGGAGAAAATTTCAATTGTGCTAGTTCTTCAGCAACAAATTTAAAATACGATATATTGAGTATATATTCCCCCAATCATATTACCTCTTCTGGAGGTGAATTGTAATATATTTACATCAAGAGCGCGTTCATATATATGAGCTTTATTAATATTATCACATTCACTTCGGGAATGGATTAATACTTATCAAAGTTCTCATCCTTCAGGGAACAAAGCATAATTATCTGAATGTGCATTAATCACACCAGATTGTGTGATGTCTTAGAACCTCTTTTAAGATAATGCTAATTCAGGAGCAAAACAAGGCATGCATGTAATATAGAGAATATTTCTCTAGCTTATCTTCAATTGTAACGATAAAAAGCCTAAATTACTACTTCTAGTGGTCATAGGCATATACCATTTTTGGTGGTTAAAAAAATTTAGTTACAATAAGACGATATAAAATATATAATCACTTCTAGTGATTTTACACTTTTCATGAACTCTACTGGAGTTCAAGCGATGCTCTGTAGGAGCAAATTTGCTGCCTTTCAAAATATTTTTCACTCCTAGTGATAATAGGAAGATTGGATGGATTTTAAAAAATCACCTTTTAGAGGTGACAAATCTCTTTCAATCATTAGCCATATGCATGCACTTATGCAAATTTTCTCTCTTACATGATATACATGATTGCTCTTTATAACACTTTTAATAGCTAAGTTGAGTAATTAATGAAACAAATAATACTTGATACCTCCGAGCAATCGGTATTTTGGCACCAAATAATCATAATAGCTGGAAAATACACAAGCTAAGACTTTGATTTCTCGAACGATGTAGAGACTTGCTTTTCTTCCAGATTTTCTATGTTGGGCTCCATCTATTAGTTCCCTTAGTATTGTGATTTTGAATTACTTTTTATCCTGAAATAGAAAAACTAAATTCAAAGTAAATGCTCGATATGGTAGAGTCTCGTGCTAATAATTTATTATAAAATAAAAACAGTAAAGTAAATAAATCGAAGACAAGTATAGAGAGAAATTGATATATTATTCAACTTCAAACCCATGTACATAATGAACTGAAATCTCTTCTATTTATAGAAGAAAGGAAGCTGCTGTGTAAGCTGCTACTGCAAGCTACTGTATGAGCTGCTTGCAAGCTGCTGTATAAGTTGCTTGTAAGCTCCTACTACAAGCTACTGTGTAAGCTTCTTGTAAGCTATTATTGTACTAGTTATAGATAATCTTCTACAGGAGTAATATTTATCACAACGAAGGGCCAAAATATAAGCTTCTTAAGGAGGCTTATTTCCAATAGAGTACTAAATATATAAACATATTTACGGCAGGTCCAATATGGATAAGCTTCTTCAGAAAGCTTATTTACAACAGAGTACTAAATGAACATCCATAATATAATATATTTATAACATAAATGTAAAACTTCAAAGTTTGAAATGGGGTTTGAGGCTATAAATGAAAATTTTAGTTTCAGCTCTAAATAAGTACTAGCGTTAAGTATGTATTGACTTAAGAATGGAGATATCCAGTACTATTAATATGACTAGTATTAGTATTCGCGCGAGGCGCGGACACAAATATCAAATTATAATCTGAGTTATTTGGATTATATGTAATTTACCTTAAAATTTAAACCCTCCGAATAAAAATTATAGATAATCATTAGATATCAATTAAGAAGTAGGACATGAAACTGTTTCTCATATCTCATAATAGATACCGTATTTCTTTTTTATATCTATAACAACCTTGATCTTAGTACTTGCATTTATTCTGTGGTCGAAATTAAAGAGTACTAAACATATTACGTTGTAATTTGTCTTGTTTGAGTATATTATTTTAACAAAATTCTTACTACCACTTTATGTTTTACTTCAAAGTGGAATAAGTCTTATCTTTCTACGTTTTCAACCAAAAAAAAAAAAAATGTCTCTCCTTAATCTTTGCTTATAGTTATTGCATTATTCATTACCTAATATTGTTATATTGTCGTGTGATCTTTTATTAGCTTACCAATTAACTTAATATCTTGCTTATTACCCTTTTGATAATCATATATAAATATAAATTTTTTATTACTAAAGTTTAATATATTTTTATACTTTTATCCTCTTACTCAGGACTCTTTCTCCATTTAAATCTATCAATAATATTTTTGAGTATTATTTAATCATTTAATATACTTATTCTTAAATTAATTCAAAGTATAAATATCCTCAAACTCTCTTTATTTTCCTCTTTATATATTTTTACCCCTATTATCAAATTTTAAATAGTACCAATAATCAAAATATATAATATCATATTTTATTTTAAGTCATAACTTTGAATTAGTCTAAAATTTTGAATACATAAGTTTTTTGCAAATTTTAAATGTATTGTATTTTCTTATAATTAGTTCATATCATGTGCAATTAAATTTTCTTTATCTTTTAGTTTTAGGATAAAAGTTTAACTTTTTTTTTCGTTACATAATTATCTGCATGAGACATTTATTTTGTATTCTTAATATTGTAATTTGCTATCCAATTATTATTTTTCTTTATCTAGTAAAATTTTACTTTTGTGGTCTTTTCCATAGTTTGAGCATTTCTTCCATAATTTTAATTCAATCTCAAGTTCAAATCATCTTTCCCTTCTATTTTTAATTTTAAATGTTTTTGAATTTTTAATTATTGCTATTACGTTACCTAATATATAATATTTCATGTTTTCATGTGGTCTTCACTAACTTTCCTCATTATTTAGTATCGTTATCTATTTATGTCCTTTAATATAATATAGATCAATGCGTGATTTTTTAATATTGATATAAATATTTATTTTATTCAAAAATAATACTCGAAATTATTAAATTATTTAAAATTTAATATTTTAAGTATTATATAGTAAATTTATAATATTTTGATTCAGTTATTTAATATTAATTAAGAAATAAGTTGTATGCGGCTTTTTGTGGCTGTATATGACTGAATTAGTTAATAATTAATTAGTTAATACGTTATATGTGGCTAATTTAAGACTACCACTTGGCTTAAGGAGAAGGTTTTTCCCTCTCCTTTAAATAATATATAGATATAGATATTGATTATCCATTTAGGTCCATTAATATAATATAGATCAATGTGTGACTTTTTAATCTTGATGCAAATATTTATTTTATTTTAAAATAATATTCAAAATTATTAAATTATTTAAATTTAAAAATAATAAGTATTATAGTAAAATTTATAATATTTTAATTTAGTTATTTACTATTAATTAATTAATTAATTAATTAATAAGTTATATGTGGCTTTTTCAATATGGTTGATTAGTTAGTAATATATTATATGTGGCTAAGTTTTAGGCTGCCACTTGGTTTAAGGAGAAGGCTTTTTCCTCTCCTTTTAAAAATATATAGATATAGATATATATTATGAAATTTAAATTAGTTTTTTATATTAATATTTTACCAAAAATCAAAATATGTAGTGTCACAATTTTATTTTTAAGTCATAACTTTGAATTAGTCTAAAATATTGCATACATAAGTTTTTTAATTTAGCAAATTTTAAATCTATTGTATTTTCTTAAAATTATTTTATATCACGTGCAACTAAATTTTCTTTCTCTTTTAGTTTCAAGATAAAAGTTTAACTTTTATTTTTGTTACTAAATTATCTACATGAGACATTATTTTCTATTTTTAATATTTTAATTTGTTATCCAATTATTATCATTTTTTATCTAGTAAAACTTTAATTTTGTGGTCTTATCCGTAGTTTGAGCGTTTTTACCATAATTTTAATCTAATCTCAAGTTCAAATCATCTTTCCCTTCTATGTCTAATTTTAAATGTTTTTGAATTTTTCATTATTACTATTAAGTTACCTAATATATAGATTTTCATGTTTTCATGTGGCCTTTATTTACTTTCCTCATTATTTAGTATCATTATTAATTTATGTCCTTTAATATAATATAGATCAATGCGTAATTTTTTTAATCTGGGTATATATATTCATTTATTTTAAAATAATAGTCGAAATTATTAAATTATTTAAATTTAAAAATAATATGTTTAAGTATTATATAGTAAATTTCTAATATTTTGATTTATTTATTTAATATTAATTAATTAAAAATTAAGTTATATGGGGCTTTTTCTGGTTAAGCCATATGGCTAAATTAGTTATTAGTTAATAGTTAATTAGTTAACATGTTATATGTGGCTAATTTTAAGGATGCCACTGGGGTTAAGGAAAGGATTTTTTCCTCTCCTTTTAATAATATATAGATACTCAAAATTATTAAATTATTTAAATTAAAAATAACACTTTTAAGTATTATATAGTAAAATTTCTAATATTTTGATTTAGTTATATTATATTAATTAATTAAGAAATAAGTTATATGTGACTTTTTCTGGTTATGTCATATGGTTCAATTAGTTATTAGTTAATAGCAATTAGTTAATACGTTATATCTCGCTAATTTTAATGCTGCCACTTGACTTAAGGAGAGGACTTTTTCCTTTCAGTTTAATAATATATAGATATAGATTTCTATCTTAGCTGACCAATGAAATTGTATTACTTTAAATCTTTGAGATTCAATATTCATGACAAAATCCTTAAAATATTTTCCAAGTGAATGCATGTTCAAAAATAATTTTAACTTGCAATTATTATTTTTCCGCTTAACTTTAAAAACTATGTTTTCCAAATTTCACATTTCTTTATGTCCAAACGCCAACCAAGATTCAATAGTTAGATTTTTGTTTTCATAGTGGATGTCAAGTCTGTATTACTGTATATATCTTTATACAATATAGTACTTAGTAGTACATGCTATTTTTGGTGATACTGACTATGCAAATTATGCAAATATAGACACATCCGAGTTTTTCTGTTTTTCTTCTTAATGGATTTCCACTTGCAGTTTTTACTTTCCTTTTATCTAACTTCCTTTTTCAGCTTATGTGGATGGTTATTACTTATCGTTTCATAATTATCATATCGTATTGTATTATATTATATTATATTGTATTGTATTATTTGATGAATATAATATTTGGATAAATTGTATCGTTTGCCGTCGTTTCATAATATCACGCACAAAAAATATGAAGAAGAAACTTGCAATATTACTAAGAAAAAATAGGATACAAAATAGAATTATTATATAAAAAAGTAAGGTAAATGATAAAATATGATTATCTAATAATAAAGAAGGACAAAATGAGAAAGAAAAAAATAAGGTAGCGATGCCACCACACCGCATCTGTCGTTACATAATGTGGCACTTTTTATCGTTGCGTAACGATAAATTTAACGATATGATACAATAAAATTTAAGTAACAATCAAAATAAATACGGTACAATACAATAGGTAACAACCATCCAAACAAGCTGTTAGAGGGTAAAGATAAAACTGACGAAAATATTAGTGAATAGTAACAACTAATAATAACTTTTTGAAGGAAAAGAATCCGGATTTTGAGCCTTGCAATTATATAGTTGTTCACAATTAGAAAAGTAGCAAGCAAACTAGTCAAAACGTAAACTTAAAACCAAAATCATGACCAAAATAACACTAACCTAATGAGAAGCCAATGTCCACTCTAATCTTATTGGAAAATTAATTCAAAGTTATAGTATGAAATTAAAATCTCTATTTTAAAAGGTAGAATTGAGATTCGCCCTGGGGCGAAACACTCGTAAAACGCCCCTGTGCTTATTGTGGGGCTTAATTCCGTGAGACTTATGTCTCGACCGTCAGGGTTTATGCCCCGGACACGACCAATGCCCAGCGTACTGGGCTCGTTTCATAGAACTTTATGCAATTGTGTGTAACTAACCTTGTAAATTCTCAAATTTTCTTAATTAATCGTTGACTATTT
This sequence comes from Nicotiana obtusifolia, assembly GCA_002018475.1. NCBI lineage: Eukaryota > Viridiplantae > Streptophyta > Magnoliopsida > Solanales > Solanaceae > Nicotiana > Nicotiana obtusifolia. The sequence continues at coordinate 31,474 of MCJB01026365.1, forward strand.
AAAATTATTTTTTCTTAATCATAAATTATTAAGTTGAGAATATTTTATGTCATAATTAAAATAAAAATTATTGCACGTTATCCACTAAGACTGCTACGATAGTAAGTTTTAAATAAATCTTTCATCTAATAGTATTTATTTATTAACTTTTATTATGTCTTTATTATATAATAGTTCATAATATTTTTATTATTATTTTCCTAAATATTTTTTTTTTAAGTTACGAGATACAATACTTAATAATTTGATAGGTCAATATTAGCTAGTAACTATTTACAAATAATTAGTTATCCTGGTATAGTATGGTGAATTATGTGTTACTTTATTAACTTGTTGAAACTTAAAATAAATGATGCTAGTGAATCATATTTAAATTGTGAATTATTTTATATAAATTTTCTTTTTAATTAGAAAGCATATTAAATAAAAGGAGTCATTTTTAAAAAAATAATTTATTATATCGATATTCTTTCAAGATTCATTACACCTTAAGAGATACATATAAGATTTCGCATCGAATACATTACTTTTAATATTTGAGTTATAACGACGTTGCAACTAATTTGCATATTATGATATATGTCATATTTCTCGTATTATTCATAGTTGGTTTATAATTTATAAATATTTTAAATATATTATTTGTTATAATTTTGTGATTTTAATGTAATTTTTATAACTTTTTTATTTTATTTTATACTATCTTAAAATTCTTGAAATTAGTAAAATTTAAAGATCCGAGGGACTTACGCCCCATGTTTCAGGGTTGCCTCGCCTCGTCAGAGGTAAAACGCCTTGCTTTATGCCCCTTTTTTAGAACATTGATTAAAATCATATAAGATTTAATATATGCAAGCTTATTTAAGATTTGTAGTTAAAATTATATAGGAATATGTTTTCCAGATTTAAATTAAAGTGGGGTTTTTAATATTATAAAATGGAGAAGAATGAAGAATTGTAGACATCTTTAAGAGCTTTATAATAAATGTTTTTCCTTCAAATCCAATTTATCAATGTCAAAAATAATCAATTAGCACAAGTGAAATGTGTGAATGTGTATTTACGGGTGCATTGTGCTATAGTAATAAGTAATCTGTACTGGAAAAGTTGCACGGCTTGTTTCCAAATTTCTTTATTGTAATTATGAAAGCCTCAGTTACCATAATTAACTAAACAATATTCATTGAAAACAGTTTAGTGATTAAGATATCATAATTAAACCATGTAAAAATTCGAAAATGTAATAGACAAACCAGAGATCACGCATGCGGCTTATTATGGGCTTCTAGTGGGCCGTTTCATTTTGAGACTAGCAATGATGGGTTTTATACCTCAAAAGAGAAGAATCTCCTAAAGAGTATTTGCCTAATCAGATTCTTTAACTTTAAACATCATCAAATGCCAGATTAAGAAATTCAGTTCCTGCTTTGCTTTAGGCCATACTCTAATCCTTTTTCCACATTAACACTATTATATACTCTCCAAGTAGCTTTGTCATCCCTACTGTTTATGAAAAGTAAAAAACTCAGATTCAGATTAATTTGTAGAACAATTAAAAAACTATTCCTTTTATCTTTAACCAAGTTTCGTGTAAAATGGATTAAACTAATATCAAAGCAAGAGTAGCGGTGACAAACGGGCAGGTCGGGCCGGATATGAGACAGGCCGAAAACAGATAATGTAAAAATGGATAAATTATCCAATCCGATCCATATTTAATACGGATAAAAAATGGGTTAACCGGCGAATAGTGTGGATATCGATATTATCCATGGCTTCTTGAGTATGGTCATTTTTGGAAGAATTCCTAGTCTCCCAAACTTGAAAAACCCCCAATTTGAGGCTTTACAAATATAAAAGTTAAACCCATTAATCATTGGTTCTTATTCATATGTGACCCGTTTTTTAAAAAGTTCATTATCCAACCCATTTTTTAATGGATAATATGGGTGGATAATTATTTTTAATCCATTTTGTCACCATTAAGCTAGAGCATACTACTATTACTCCCTGTACTATATAAAGTTTTAGAATATTATACGCAAATTATAACATCTTTTTTTTTTCTTCCTGTATCCCTATAAAGTATGACTTTGTAAAGCTTGAGTTGAGGGTCTGTTAAAATTGCCTATAAGACCGGGTATCTTTTTTAGACCACTCGTGGAATCACATTTGATATGTTGTTGTTATTGTTGTTTTCCGATGATTCTCGTTTGTCTTTAAGCTCCTCTTAATGTAATTGAGTAGAATGGAATTTTGATTTTTTCTTTTTTTAATTTTAAGACTCTTTTTGTTCCTTGGTTGAGTTGTCAATCCATAATAAACAAGAAGTGACAATAAAATTGAAATTGAGGAAGCGATTGGTCAACAAATACACTCTAACTTGCAGATGCGTAATTATATAATTATCAAAAGTTTCGAGAACTAATTAACTTTATGTAACTAAAGTACAAATCAGTACTCAGACAAATATTTTTGCAAAATAATTGAAGAAAATTTCATCTCAATTTTTTCAATTATATGTGATGATACTATGCATGTTCATATCATATACATATTCTTTTTTCATTTACTGAGTAATTACTTGAATCGTACGTCAGTATGGGGAAAGAAATAAAGCAGAAGAACCTTAGAAGGTTAGTTCAAGACTAGTTAATAGACAGATTTCAGAAACCAATTAATCTTAGAAGAAGCATGCGCAGAACAAGAGTAATCATTAAGCTTTTCCTTTTAAGAAATAAACAAATACTATGCTAAAGCAGAAAGGCTGCTGTTTAGTGGACTGATACGATGATGCTTTATTTATAATTTTTAATTTTTTTTTCGCTGTAAAATAATAATTCCGTCTACAAACAAGGAGTTTTTAAAAGACAATCATTTTAATTAGAGACATTATTCTTTAGTTTCCCCATCAAGAAGTTTGTGCAGAAACTCTCTTAATTATTTGAATTTGGTAATGCCGAGGAAGAGACTTGCACTGAAAGAAATTATTATGAAGAATGCAAATTATAGTTTGTTTAGAAGATAATACGAAGTTGAAGACCTCCCGGTTGCAGCAGGAAAGCTGTAAATATCTGAGTTTGTTCTATTTTTGGGAGTTTGGTGTGCTAATATGCTATGACTAGCTATGAAAATTTTAGCAAACAGCATAATTTTGTAGTGATTATTGTGTTTTCTCTGCATGGCCATGCAAATTCTTGGGTGAAGATGTTCAAACTTTGGTGATTGAGAGGCATATGCATCTCTTCGCATTGGTCAATAGTATTAAAAAGTTTATACTATTGTATCTATCTACGCTATTGCTAGGTCTATTTACTTGACATCAAATTTGACATTTCCTAACCCATTCACTCATTCGTAAGTCTAATATGCAATCCACGTATAATCCATCAATGTTAAAGGAGCTAAAATCACCAAAATATACTACTACTAATGTTCTTTTTTTTTCTCCTTCACCAAATATACTAATACTAGTAAATATGCCCGCGCTTCGAGCGCGGTCAGTAAAAACTTTATTCGACATACAAAATAATCCTTATACTAATATTTGAATAAGTTAAAGATTCTTTTCCAACCCAATAAATTAAATTTTAAATTTTAATCCATCTTTTATCTAACAAATTAGTTAGATTTTTTTTCTAATTTTCCATCGCTTATGTGTTTCTAATCTTCTAGACCTCCCCAATATAAAAATAACAACACAGAATGAAAGAAATTAAAAGAGAAAAGGTAAAATCGAATATATCACACAAATCAACGAAATCAAATTCTACAAATATTTTCTCTAAATTTTTTCCTTCCCTTTTCAATTCCATTACCTTTTTCCTCTATTTCTTTTTGCTGTTTCTTTTTCCTTTCATACATCCTTACCCATTCATTTTTCAAAAAAAAAAAAGGAAAAAAAGAAGAAAAAAAGACAAAACTCCTTTTCTTCAAATCCAATAGATTAAACTTCAAGTTCTTAATCCATTTTCCATTTGACAAATTAGTTTTATAACTTTTTTTTTCCTGGTTTTCCACCACTTATGAGTTTTTAATCTTGTAGACCTACCCAAGAAGAAATAACAGAAAAAGGGTAAAATTGAATCTGTGGCACAAGTCAGTAGAATCAAATTTTACAAATATTTTCTCTAATTTTTTCCTTCCCTTTTCCATTTAAGTTACCTTTTTCTTCTATTTCCTTTTTCTTTATTACTCCTTACGCATTTATTTTTGAAAAAAAAAAGATACAAAATTCCTTTTCCTTCTTCTCTAATTTCTCAAAATAAAGATAGCAAGTAACCAAAGAACCTCAATCCATAATAACGATAGGTAACCAATGAGATTCAAAGTCATAATAATGGTATTTAACTAAAGAGACACAAAGCATTTTTGATGTTGTTTTTTAAAATAAAACTGCCAAATAAAAAATTAAAAAAAGAGAATGGAAGGACAAAAAAAAATAAGAAAAATAAGAATCCTTTTTTATTGAAGGTTATTGAAAGAGACATAGAAAGTATTAGTAGTTATTCTCATCTTCGTATAAGAAGGGTACTCTTACCTCTTTAATTCTCTTTTATCCCCTGAACAACAATGACAGAAAAATCAAACGCATAAAATAGCAAGCACGTAAAAAGATTAAAAGGGAATATGCACAAAAAACCATTGCCTGCAATTTTGAAATAAATAAATAAAGTAAGTCAGCATCCCACTCAACACAAACAAAAAGAAAGAAATTGAGAATGAACTATCAGAAGTCCCAATCTCCTTTGAAATTAGAAGGAAAAAAAAGTTACTTGAATCAAGACAAGCGTAACACCAAAGTAGAGGTTTCAATAGTTTTATTTATTCATCTGTAGTTTCATATATTGCTGTGAGACATTTTGAATACAAACAATAAGGCAGACAGTCAACAATGAGAATGAAAAGTCATTACCAGTATATGCTACATTAAAATTTATACGGTAAAGTAGCAGTAAGGCATGGGAAACAAATACATGATCATACATACCTTCACGAATGAAAGATCACAAAATAAAAACGTGAATGGGAGACCAGTTAATGTTTAGTACGATTCAAGTCATGCAAACCAATTTAAACTCAAGAAAAATGATAAACATAAAATTCAAACTATCAACACTTACAACTTCATTTTTCTTCTTTCCTTCCGGCCATGGCGCCAAGAATGTAATTCAATTTTGGAGTTCACAGCTGAGTAAATAACAGTATAGAGAAAGATACAGATAGTATTGACATAAGCAAAATTTTATTTATCCTTAATGTCTAGAAAAGAAACAGTAGTCAATATGTGCCAACATCCAAACGTCTAACGCTTTGCCTTCTCATCTATCCAACATTTATGCTTTTGGAGTATGAAAGCTTTGAATAGTGATACCCATTCTTTCTTTCATTAATGTTGAGCATTGACCATTTAACTGCATTAAGTTATTGTTTTATGTTGGCATGCATATTTTACAGCTTTTAAATTTTTGACCAAAAAATGAGGTAAAAAGCAAAAGATTGTAGAAAAAGATAAATACTATTGCCGGCCAAAGAGAGATGTCACATCACTTTTTCTATTCCCAACTTTATATATATATATATATATATATATATATATATAGATTCTCCATCCAATCTATACGGGCTAAGGGTAAGAAATTTCTCTGTATCGACACAATCAACTCAAAGGAAATTTTGCAATAATCTAATTAAAGTAAAATGCATATAACAAAGGGATTGAAATGGATCAATCACCATGTCGAAGAAAGAATGGCCGATTAAACACTAATCTAACGACTTCGAAAGTCCATGGTCCAACTTCCCAGGCCTGGTAATTTTTATGAAGTTTGACAAATATTTTGGCTTTTTGGTAACATCGGCAATGTAAAAATGTTAGCTTTGGCGAGGTTCACCCCTTTAAAGAAATAGACATTCAAAAAAAAAGATTTAAGTTATATATATTAATAATACGGTGTAATTTTACTCACATATAGCATGTCAATTATAAATTTTCTCAAGTTGTTAATTAATGTTTAGCATAAATTAACTTGTAGCTATTTCAAAAGTGATTTTATAATGTCAATATTGTTCACACCATCAACGCATATATAACTTATATAAACTCTTAAAAAAAATTAATTTTGTAACTCTATTGAATAGATACAACTCGTAGTTCCATTTTTTCATGTAGGTAGCAGTCGAGGCCATGCCATTCCATTTTTTCAAGTTGTGTTTGAAAAATAATTTTGGAAGTTTAAATTGTGTTTGGACATATATTTCATTTGAAAAAAATAAAAGTTTTGTGAGTAGAAGAAAAAATTTCAACTAAAAACTGCCCAAAACTAGTTTTTGGAAACTTGAAAATTTATTTTAAATTTTTTTCAAAAACTAGTCAAATTCTATAAACAAATTATATTTTCATTGAAAAATTAAAAAAAAAGTACCCAAAATCTATATTCAAACGCGTCCGTATCATTTAACTGTTATGTTAGAGAAATAATGGCAGTTCATTTGGCATGTTATACATTTTGCGAAAATTTGAATAAGAAAACAAAAAAGATTAATATGATCAGGAAAACTAGTTTTGTTGGTAGAAACGGCGTGGGGTAGTCACTTTTTAATGAGTTATTTAGTTTTTATCCAGCAGTTTTAATGCTAAGCAACAATAGTCACAACTCTATTAAAATTAATACGAAAGACAGTTTTATCCTTTCTTCATGAGTATTGTGTAAATTTTAAAAATATGGTGTCTTTAACTTCATGAGTGATATTTTACACAACACTCATGAAGTTAAGGACGTGTGGTCCTCAAGTTTAACAACAGAATGTGCAAATACAAGACACTTTGTCCTTAATATTTACACAGCACTCATGAAGTTTAAAGAAATCATGTCCTTAATATTTACACAATACTCATGAAGTTAAGGACATTCTGTCCTTAACATTTACACTACACACATGAAGTTAAGGACACCATGTCCTTAACATTACACTGCACATATGAAGTTAAGGACATGATGTCCTAAAATTTAATAACAGAAGGTGCAAATACAGGACACATTGTCCTTAATATTTACACAGCACTCATGAAGTTAAGAACACCATGTCTAGCACAAGGGTATTTTCATCTGGACGGGTAAAAATTTATTAAAGCTCTGGATAAAAAGTAAATACATTTTAAAGTGACTTAAGAGTAAATACAGCTCTAATTAGTGGCTAACTGAACACTTCCCCCTTTTGTTGGAGACTGCAAGGTCCAAACATTGTCGAACTCTGTTTAAAGCCCAGGCCTGTTACCGAGCATCTGAGTCCAGCCCAGATAAGTTAACTATATGCTTAAGACCTTTGAAAAGGCCACCGCAGGCCCAGCCCAGTAGAATTTGTCATCCAGAAAAAGGCTGTGGTGACAAAAGGAAAGACTTAAAAACAGATTCGCAACTAGATTTGGCGATGTCAACATGTCGGATTTTGCAGAGTTGTACGGCCCAACTTAACGTCATTTGTCTCCTCTCTCGTTCGATCCTTTTCCTTCGAGAATTCCTCTTGTTTTGGTACGAAATTTTTAAAATTTATGATCAAGTCGTAGATATATGTTTGTCCACAAATCATCTCATTAAGGAGAAAATAAAACTTTTGAAGGTAAATTATATTTAAATGACATTCTTTTAGAAACATACTAGAAAAAAAAAGTACTACATAAATTGCGACGAAAAAAGTACTTTTAAAAAAAAATAAAATAATGATTTAATTTGCATGTATATCTACAATGAAAAGCATCTTCAAAATATCAGTGTCGGTATGTTGAAAAACAACTCACTGCTGTAGTAGAAAATTATAAAATGTTTAGATTTTGATATTTACTAGTTTATGTAATTAATGTCTAACTGGAATTTACAGTCCCAATTATATAAAATTATTTTCCAGTTTGTAGTTAAAATAAGTTTCATATTATAATAAATGGGAGTACTGTTAGCTATTTTATTTATGAAGAATTGTAGAGATCATTTCCTCAGATTCCGAATAAATTATTTTTCTTTCAACATTGATGTTATAACATGTTAAGCATTTATCTAATGGGTCGCCACTACACATACTGTAAATAATTAATTGTCGTCAACTTTTAAATATCACTTGATAATGCAGCAATTATTCATTGTTACTAAAACTAATACAAGAGTAGTTTTTCTTTTTCCTCACTAACATCGATCACTTGATTACATACATTGTCTACATAGTGAATAAAATCCAGAAGAGTTACTTCTACTTGAATTGCATAATTTTATTGATAGTAACAGATGAGCCAAAGGCGGAAGCTAACGCTGGCATAGTGTTTCTTTATTCCAGCAAGTTTCTTACCACGACAGTTCTGTCTAATATTGCATTCTTTAGAATGTTACTGCAGTAGAATTCTTTGTCTTTTGCAAACTTTATTGTGTATACCACTTAAGTATTTGCATTCTACCTTTTATTTTTTCTGATTTCCACCCTAAATTTCAAAAAATATGGTGACCAGAGGAGAATTTAGAATTTTAACGTGATGGGGCATCACTTTCTACTCAACTGGTAATCTTATAAATACTTTTAGTGTTTTAGGATGCCAAGTTATTATATATTCATATTCCATGTATACACACATACGTATGTGTAGGGTGAAATATGATATGATACGTGGTCGTATAAAGGAAGGACACGTGGAACCCAAGACAGGGATGGCCGAAAACCGAACACAGCCATTCCGCTCTCCACCGGAAAGGATAACGTTCATAAAGGTGTATTAAATGCTCTGCACCCAGTAGCGTTTAATAAGGAATATTCTGCAACATTAAGAGCGACGGTCTGTTACAGAGAATTCGACATTTATGTTCACCGTTACGTCTTCATTAATGACCCTCATAATTGACATTAAAGGAGGGCACGATCCTAGGACCTCCTTCCCTAAACATAACTATAAATAGTGAGCTCAGTTATCATTGTAAGGGACACGAATTTTCTGGCAAAACATATACTACATTCTATACAAAGCTCAATACAATCTTACTTTCTTGCTTTTTGATATCATCATTGCTGTGCCCGAAAACCGTATTTACAGAATTATCATCTTTGTCGTTCATATACATTTTAAGGCTATGTATTGTATATTTCTTCAATTATTGCATTATTTCAGGATCAAATTAGTTCACTTGTCTAGAAACCACGTATAAATTTAACCGGACCGTTTTACGGGTAAACAGTTTGCGCGCTCACCGTGAGGCCTAGACAGCCGTGCAATTAAATTGATCCTTGTCTTTTTACTAACGCGATTTGATTACTTTTGTCTTAGAAAAATTCACAAAAGGCAGATAACACTATTAACAACATGTATAACCCAGAAATTTGAGGGGATCAGCCTCATTTCGAGGATTTAATCAGTGGCACCCGCAATGAGGGAAATGACGTCACGCTGGTGCATGACAGGCAGAACCCTCGACAGGTTCGCGAGACAACTCCTGATGATGCTGACGAGGAGCATGTCGTGGATGCAGTGAGGGTCCTGCGAGAGCAATAGGCAATCATTTTAGGCTATCTCACGTGACAGGATTAGGTTATGACAGAACTGAAGCTGGCGCTATCGAGGGCTTCGAATAATGCAAACAGACGAGATCCAATCCTTCCCGTTGTCCCCGCAAACCAAACAATGCAGAGAATCGACAACAACACTCCCATGGGTGAAGTAGATTCCGACAAGGCTGGGGGGAGCAGATCCGGTCTCAACAACGAAAACGACCCGTTCAAGAGAACTTTTACGGTTTATGAGGGAAGTAAACACCCATTGGACCAAATCTTGTGTGCGACACTAATATTGTAAGGCCTTGATTCGAAGAAGTATACTCAATTGCCGTACAAGCCGAGCACGGCACCAGAACTGATCCCAAAGCTGTTCAAAACGCCTGAAATGCCAAAGTATGACAGGACTTCAGACCCACAGGATCATATTACCACCTACACAATGGCGGTAAAAGGAAATGATCTAGCACCTCACAAAATTGAATCTGTGTTGCTAAAGAAATTTTGAGAAACTCTCACGAGGGGAGCCCTAACGTGGTATTCATTATTACCCGAGCATTTCATAGATTCCTTTGAGATGCTCGCGGATTCTTTCATCAAGGCTCATGCTGGGGCTAGAAAAGTACAATCCTGGAAGACCGACATATTCAGGATCTCACAGGAAGAATCCGAAATTATTACGAGAATTCATTACTCGATTCCCGAAAAAAAGAATGTTGCTCTCGGCTATCCCAGATGAATGGGCAACTGAAGCATTCACCAAAGGATTAAACCCGAGAAGCTCAGATGCTTCCCGGAAGCTGAAGGAGAACCTGCTTGAGTTTCAAGCAACAACTTGGGCAGATGTTCACAACCGGTACGAGTCAAATATAAGGATCGATGATGACCAGGTCGGTTCTATATCACCGGCCAAAGGACGGGAGAAGAGCAGAGAAAAATCAAAGAATGACTACGACACGGACAGACAGACTTCGAGGGGCCGATTTTCCCTTACGAGTGGACTGAAGCCCGTGGCAGAAACTTCTGGGCAGCAAACAAGTTCACCGTTGACAGAGGAATCGATCGTGGTCGAAACAACGGATCACTCCAGGATAAAGAGACGTCGGGGTATCGGGATCCTTCTTACCCCAAGTTATCGGAATACAACTTCAACGTCAGCATAATGGAACTGGTATCAGCCACGAGAAACATTAAAGATGCACGATTCTCGAGACTTATGAGATTCGATTCCGGCCAGAGAGATCCTAACTTATGGTGCGAATACCATGGGACGAACGGTCACCGGACAAGGGACTTCCAACTCCTTCGAGAGGAGGTGGCAACACTATTGAAGAATGGTCACCTCAGAGAATTCTTGAGTGACCAAGCTAAGAATAATTATGGTCGTAACAGAGACAACACGAAACTTCCGAAAGAAGGAGAAGAACTCCCATGCCAAATGATCAATATGATCTTCGAGGGGAATGAGATTAACGGGGTCACCTTTTCGGCAACGAAGAAGACTAAAGTATCAATAACTCATAGTAAAAGACTCCGGGAAGACGATATCATTTTCACGGAGGAGGGCGCAGATGGATTGCTGTTACCACACAACGACGTGCTGGTAATTTATTTAAATGTGTTAGATTTTAAGATTAAACGTGTTCTAGTGGATCCAGGAAGTTCGGCTAATATCATACAATGGAGAGTATTGGAGCAAGCTAAACTTACCGGAAGTATTATTCCGGCAATAAAGCTCCTCGAAGTGACGACGCGGGGAGAGATTTGCTGCTTACGAACACCGAAGGAGTAATGAAAACAACTCTTTTCGAAGTAGTAGATGGTGACATGGGATACAACATCATTCCGGGAAGGCCATGGTTACACGAGATGAAAGCCGTACCCTCAACATATCACCAATTGCTGAAGTCTCCAATGCCTAAAGGAATCAAGCAGATAAGAGGTGATCAACCGGTAGCAAGAGAGATGAATGCAATCTCAGTTTCCAGTAGCAAAGGGGAGGAACACATGACATAGCAATTACAAAAACCGGCACATACTCCCGAGCTAGAAGAAGTTAGTCCAGAAGCAGAGTCGTCAGAACAATATCAGGTTCCAAGATATTTCCAAGTTCCAGAAGTTACGGACGCAACGAAGTCCACGACGGAGGAACTAAAGAAAGTTGCATTGTTCGAGGAATTTCTAGAAAGAAAATTCCATTTGGGGACAAGACTGCACACGGAGCTCAGATCTGGTTATATTGAATTTAAAAATTTAATGCTGATTGTTTTGCATGGTCGCACGAGGATATGACGGGTATCTTGATGGAAATAGTCGTGCACAAGCTGAATTTGGATCCCAACTTACCTCCGGTAAGGCAGAAGAAACGCCCTATTGCCGAGGCCAGGACTAAATTCTTCAAAGAAAAGGTAACCCTCTTGCTTAAAATCGATTCGGTTCGAGAAGTAAGATATCCGGACTGGCTAGCCAATGTAGTAGTAGTTTTTAAGAAGAAGAATAAATTTCGCATGTGTTTAGACTATAAAGACCTTAATACGGCGTGCCCGAAAGACTCGTTCCCATTGCCAAATATCGATCAAATAATTGATGCCACTTCGGACACGAGTTAATGAGTTTCCTTGATGTTTATTCCGGGTAAAACCAAATCAAGATGAACCTAGAAGATCAGGAAAAGACTTCGTTTATAACGAATTTCAGTACATATTGTTACAATGTAATGCCCTTTGGGTTGAAAAATACTGGAGCCACTTATCAATGGCTCGTAAATAAGATGTTCGAAAAGCAAATACGAAAGACTATGGAAGTTTATATAGACGATATGCTCGTCAAGTCTTTGAATGCAGGTGACCATCTTAAACATTTACAAGAAACATTCAACATCCTGAGGGAGCATAATATGAATCTTAATCCCGAGAAGTGCGCGTTCGGGGTTAGTTCTGGTAAGTTTCTAGGATTTCTGATCTCATAAAGGGGGATTGAGGTAAATCCCGATAAAATCAAGGCCATAGAAGATATCCTGGATCAATTGTCGAACGTAAAGGAAGTCCAAATGCTCACAGGAAGATTAGTAGCTTTGAGCAGGTTCATTTTTCGGTCATCGGAAAAATGTCATCGCTTCTTCACACTGATCAAAAAGAAGAAGAATTTTGAATAGACACCGCAGTGCCAGCAGGCTCTGAAGGATCTAAAAAAGTACTTATCGAGCCCTCCATTGCTCTCAAAATCAAAAGAAGGTGAAACACTACTAGTCTATCTCGTGGTTTCAGAGGTTGTGGTAAGTGCGGTTTTAGTCTAGGAGGACGAAGGTACGTAATTTCCCATTTATTACGTTAGCAAAATTTTAACGGGAATAGAAACTCGCTACTCACATTTGGAAAAACTGGCCTTGGCTTTTGTAGTCGTTGCTCGGAAGCTGAGGCCCTACTTCCAATATCATCCGATAGCGTGGTGACTACTTTCCCTTTGCGGAACATCCTCCATAAACCCGAGCTCTCGGGTAGATTGGCCAAATGAGCCATCAAAATGAGTGAGTTCGACATAGAATATAAACCGAGGACTGCAATTAAGTCGCAAGTCTTGGCTGACTTCGTGGCCGATTTCAGTCCGGGACTACTGCCTCTGGCAACTAAGGAGGTAGTAATGGTGTTGGAATCGACATCGTGGGGTCTGGACCTTATTTACGGATGGAGCTTCCAACGTAAAGGGGTCTGGACTCGGAATAGTCTTAATCACGCCTTGGGGGGAAACCCTAAGGCAAGCCATCAGAATGATCCCTTTAACTAATAATGAAGCAGACTATGAAGCTTTGATTGCAGGGCTCGAATTGCCTGAGGACTTGATTCCGAGGTTATCAAAATTAAATGTGACTCGCAGCTGGTGGTAAATCAGGTCTACGGGATCTTTGATGCCAAAGAAGAACGTATGCAACAATACGTGGTAAAGGTCTAGGCTTTTTTGGCGCGATTTGGGGAGTGGTCAATTACTCACATCTTGAGGGAGGATAACGCAGAAGCGGATGAATTAGAAAACTTAGGATCATCGACGAAAATAAAAGGATCAAATTCGGGACGGTAGTACAACTGATGGGCTCAGTCCTTGATACAGGTGGTTACTTTGAGGTAATTTGACTAGTTTGGTCTGGGACTAGAGAGATGAAATAATGAACTATCTCGAGCACCGGAAGTTGCCTGAAGACCCCAAAGCATCACTAGCATTACGCGCCAAAGCTACACAATATAGCTTCAAGAGAGGCCAATTGTATATAAAATCCTTACGAGACCCCCTGGCCTGATGCTTAGGAGCATCAGAAGCTAATTATGTCATGAGAGAAGTCCACGAAGGGATATGCGGCAATCACTCGGGCGCAGATTCTTTGATGCAAAAGTTGGTATGAGCAGGGTATTATTAGCCTCATATGGAACAAGACGCCAAAGACTTCATACGAAAATATGATAGTGCCAACGCTATGCAACACTAGTACATCAACCAGCAGAACCCTTACATTCGGTTCTGTCCCCGTGGCTATTCATGAAATGGGGGATGGACATCGTCGGACCACTGCCATCGGCTCGCGAAAAAGTAAGATTTCTTTTAATTTTGGCTGACTATTTTTCTAAATAGTTAGAGGCAGGTCTTTATCAGAAGGTCGGAGAACACGAAATGGTCGATTTCCTATGGGAAAATATAATTTGCAGGTTCGAAATACCAAAAGAGATAGCACGCGACAATGGGCCACAATTTATCGATGTAAAAGTTACAAAATTCCTCGAAGATTTGAAGATAAAGAGAATCACATCTTGTCCTTATCATCCAAGCACAAACGGTTAAGCAGAGTCAACAAATAAATTGATTATTCAAAACCTCAAGAAAAGGTTAGAAACAGTAAAAGGCAATTGGCCCGAAGAATTGCATGGAGTTCTATGGGCCCACCGAACAATGACCAAATCGAGTACAGGAGAAACTCCTTTTTCCCTTGTGTACGGTGCTGAAGCCCTAATCTCGGTGGAAGTAGGTAATCCCACTTTAATATATTTTCGGACAGATAAAGAATCGAACAGTGAAGCAATGTTACTGCTCGAGGAACACAGGGACTTGGCGCATGTAAGATGGTAGCTCAAAAGTAAAGAATGGAGCGATATTATATTTGAAGAGCCAACTTTTGTTATTTCAAAGTAGGAGACTTGGTTATGAGGAAAGTAACCCAAAATACTGGGAAGCTCAACGTGGGAAAGCTAGGTCAACATGGGAAAGTTTGTACCAGATTTCAGCTATCACTTGGAAAGGTTCATACAAGTTGGAGAACCAGAATGGAGACAAGTTGCCAGGCAAGTGGAACGTAGCACACATCAAAAGATATTATTGTTGATGAACATTATTCAGGCAGAAAGTATGCGCTGCACTCTTTTTCCCTTCGTTCAGTTTGTCCCAATTGGGTTTTTCTGGCAAGGTTTTTAATGAGGTAGCAACAGAAAGCATACTACAAAGACAACAGTAATAAGACCTTTGATATCAAGGCAAAGAAACAAGCTTACACTCGGGGACGGTTAGATAATATTCGATTTGATAGCAAATTCCACTGCGAAGTTAAGTTTGCTACCTAACAAAGGTTACCCAACCATTCACGAGCACAAACCACTAGAGGGGTTGTTAGATATTCCTTTGCTCGATAGCATAAATTCTTGAGGGGAAGTAAAGTTGTGTTACGGAGTTGATGATTATTTAGAAATTCATTAGTGGAATCTTCGCAGATACAAGACTTTCAGTATTTCAATTCGCACTCTTCGCATTCAAACACTGGGGGGTGGGGGAATGATATGAGGATACGGCAACAATAACTGCCACTTCAACCGGGATCGAAAATCCGAAAACTAAACACATCATGGGGACCGAGGACTTCGCAGCCAGCCCTATAGAAACAAGTTGTACAAGATAGCCACAAATAATGGCAATTTCTTTTCAGCATAACAAATGCTTATGTATTTTTTGAAAATAAAAGGAATAAAATGAAATCCTTTTGTTTTTATCTTGTTTCTTGTCTGAACGATGAATAAACTTTGTCATTTGAAAGTTAAAAAAATACTTTAAATGTTAGTGACGTAATGAACAGAAGACGTCCTCTTCAAGAGCACCGTTAACATATAAGGGCTCTCTTTTATAAAAACCCTCACGTTAAAGGGTTGGTTCTGGAAGAATCTATGCCCGGAATCTAAAATGCCATTGGGGAAAAATACACCCGAAGTTGCATATGAAAAGGACAAAAAAAGTAAACTTGCGCAAATACTTATAGAAACCCTCACGATAAACAGTTGGTTCCGGAAGAATCCATGCCCCGAATCTAAAATGCCGTCGGGAAAAAATATACCCGAAGTTGCATATGAAAAGGACGCAAAAAGTAAACTTGCACAAATACTTATGGAAACCCTCGCGTAAAAGGGATAATGCTACCACAATGCTTCGAGGAAAATGCATCTGAGACTACTCACATAGTAAAGTACGAACAGAAAAACATGCGCAAAATTCTTGAGCAAGTGCAAAGGTTAAAGACTTGCATGGATATTCAAATGAAAGTAAGACTCAAACGATACTTGAGAAAAAATATGTCTTTATTTACAAGAATATGCCAAAACAGTAAAAGTACAAAATGGGAAAAGGAAAAGAAAAACTACACTACAGTGCCTTCGGAATCAGGAGGAAGAGAAGTGTCCGCATTCCCGGGAGAAGTAGGCGGGTCCACCAATGGCTCGGCATTTTTCCCAGTTTGGTCTTCAGCATCATCATCTTCTGATACCTTTTCAGTTTCTAAAAACTTTGAACCGGAACCAGAAGAACTTGGAGCATCAGACTGTGCCGGGAGTCCATTTTTAGCAGCCAACTCAAGCTCTCGGGCCTTAGCAATTTCGGCATCAAAGTCAATGATACTAGCTTTGGCCTCTTCCAAGGTTTTTCTCCTCATGTTTTACATGGCATACTTTTTTTCAACAACGAGGGAAGCCGCTTGGCGCTTAAGTTCTTCTTTGAGTTGGGAAACCTTGGCAGAAAGGCTTTCCCGGGCGGACCTAGCAGATTTGAGGCTGACGTCTAGGTCGCGAACAGTTGAACTAAAGAGCCTGTTATGGTCGATAGTTTTCTTGTACTTCTCTTCTAGTTGGGCGTGTTTTCCCCCCCACAACAGCTAACTCTTCAGTTTTGGAGTTCAAGGCTACCTCTGAGTTAATCACTCTTTCAGCAGAGGCAGGTTCACGATCGGTTGCAGCAAGAAGGACGCCCTGGACTTCAGCCTATTTGGCCTTGTCTTCATCAAATCTAACCCTCAGCGGCCCAATTTATTGGCTAAGGGTTACCACTTCTTGCTCGCTTTGCTGCAAATGAGCCTCCAAACGACCTCAATAGCTTTGATTTCCAGTTCCAAGAGGCAGAGAACAGTTTGGTCCCATTCCACCAAAAGCTGATTCCGTTCAAAAGTAAGTTCTTCCTTCTCACGAATCAACCTCTAAAGACCCTCAAAAGCAAGAAAGTTGGACTACAAAACGAGTAGAAGTCAAGCTTGGAATATTTCCATACAAAAGTAGAAGAAGTAATGAAGGAAGAAATGAACGTACCGCTGCGGCGTTATGGATGGCATTGTTCAACAAGCGCTCTCCCGAGAGCCCTTTATCTTTTCCCAGTCTTTTTTTGAAGCCAAAGGCTTGCGGTAATTAGCAAGCTCCACCAACCGGTATAGCAAGTTACACCCGGTAGAGACCGAAAGAGTAACGTTCCTCCTCCTTTGTGGATCTTCAGAAGGGGCAGCATAATTTCGCCCCAAGTTCCTATGAACTGGGGACTGTGGAAGAGGAACACATTCTTCACTGTCAGGTGCGGCCAATGGAGGTGATGTAGCAACTGCTGGTGGAAGAGTGGATGAAGATGAAAGTGATGTAGCAGTTGCTAGTGTTGGTGAAGGTGGAGATGAAGCTGATGGAGTTGAAGAATGAGAAGCAGCTGCATCAAATGTAGTGCTGACTGTTGGATGCTCGCCAACCAAAGACGGCAAGGACCCGGTACTCAGCCCCCCTGTTAAGTGTGGAGCCTGATTAATATGTGATGGACTTGAATTATTTTCTTGTATTTTAGAAAACCTATAATCCCTATAGGTTTAGGAAAACTCATTGTCTTCATAGATTTGGGAAAGGAAAACCTATAATCCTGGTCAAATTGGGAGGCTTTTCTCTTATAGGTTTGGGACTATTTGGGATCTATATATAGGTTGTACTGTTTATTCTCCTTTTATTGTAAATACCCTTAATTATTAATATATATAAATCCCGCCGCCGTGGAAGTTTACCCTAACGGGGTGATACCACGAAATAAGTCTCTCACGTTTTTTTTCTCTCTTCAAGATTTCTTTATCTTCTTCATCAGTTTAGAGTATTTGAGTGAATCGATCTTAACAACTGGTATCAGAGCTTTGGAGAGTTCAAAGATTGGAATCGAGAACTTTGATGGATCCAATTTCGGTTTCTAGAAGATACAGATCGAAGACTATCTGTACCAAAAAGATCTTCACGAATCCTTGACTGAGGCAAAGCCGGCTTCCATGACAGAGGAGCAGTGGAAGCTTAAGGATTTCCAGGCGTTGGGGTTGATCCGGTTGACTTTGTCGAGAAACGTGGGGTTCAACATCGTTAAGGAGAAGACTAGGGCAGATCTGATGAAGACGCTATCAAATATGTACGAAAAGCCATCGGCGATGAACAAGGTATATTTGATGCGTAGATTGTTCAATTTACAGATGTCTGAGAATGGATCTGTTGCCGATCATATAAATGAGTTCAATATGATTGTGAGTCAACTGAGTTATGTGGAAATTAATTTTGAAGATGAAATTAAGGCATTGATTTTGATGTCATCTCTGCTCAAGTCTTGGGATACTGTTGTTGCTGCGATTAGCAGTTCCCGTGGATCTGAGAAGTTAAAGTTTGATGAAATCCGTGATGTTGTTCTCAGCGAAAGCATTCGCAAACGAGAAGTGGGAGATTCATCGGGCAGTGCTCTCAGCGTTGACCGAAGGGGGAGAAGCAAGTCGAAGGGCCAAAATCAACATGGCCGATCAAAATCAAAGAATCAAGGAAAATCTTCGAACAGACCCAACTTGATTTTTTGGAACTGTGGAGATAAAGGGCACTATCGGACAAACTGTACGAAACCAAAGAAGAAAAGAATCATAAATCTTGAGATGATAGTGATTCTGTAAATTCTACAGAAGACATTGGGGATGCTCTAATCCTTAGTGTGGACAGCCCGGTCGAATCCTGAATTTTGGATTCTGGTGCATCCTTTCATTCATCTCCAAGCAAAGAATTGTTCCAAAATTTCAAATCTAGAAATTTTGGGAAGGTGTATGTTGCTGACAACAAAGCCTTGGAGATTGAAGGAAAGGGGGATGTCTGCATAAAGACTCCATCGGGAAACCAGTGGTTATTAGAGGATGTCAGATATATTCCTGCTCTCAAGAAGAATTTGGTCTCTGTTGGTCAGTTGGATAGCACAGGCTATACAGCAGAGTTTGGGAAATGTTCGTGGAAGATTGTGAAGGGTGCTATGATTGTAGCTTGTGGCACCAAATCTGGAACCTTGTACACCACTGCAGGGTGTATTAACATGGTTGCTGTTGCTGAGGGTGCTTCTGGTTCATGTCTGTGGCACAACAGACTTGGACACATGAGTGCTAAAGGAATGAAGATACTGGTTGCAAAAGGAGAATTAGAGGGCCTGAAGTCTGTTGACATGGGTCTTTGTGAAAGGTGTGTTATGGGAAAACAGAAATGAGTTAGCTTCACAAAGACTGCTAGAGAGCCGAAGAAAGTGCAGTTGGAAATGGTACATACAGATATTTGGGGACCATCTCCAGTTTCATCACTTGGAGGATCCAGGTTCTATGTCACCTTCATTGATGATTTCAGCAGGAAGGTATGGGTCTATTTCTTGAAGCATAAGTCAGATGTGTTTGTGACTTTCAAGAGGTGGAAAGCTGAAGTTGAAAATCAGACTGGTTTGAAGATCAAATGCCTGAGGTCTGACAATGGAGGAGAGTATGACAAGTCAGAGTTCAAAGCATTCTGTGCAGCTGAGGGAATCAGATTGATGAGGACAGTTTCCGGTAAGGCTAGGCAGAATGGAGTTGCTGAGAGGATGAACAGAATATTGAATGAGCGTGCAAGGAGAATGAGGATACACTGTGGGCTGCCCAAGATGTTTTGGGCAGATGCTGTGAGCACAGCTGCATACTTGATCAACAGGGGACCATCAGTTCCCCTGGGGTTCAGGATCCCAGAGGAGGTGTGGACGAAAAAAGAGCTCAAGTATTCACACTTGAGAACTTTTGGTTGCACGGCTTATGTTCATGTTGATCCAGAGAAAAGAGACGAGCTTGATTCTAAGGCTGTGAAGTGTTACTTCATAGGCTACGGTTCTGACTTGTTTGGTTACAGGTTTTGGGATGACAAGAACAGAAAGATCCTAAGACATTGTGATATGACATTTGATGAGTCTGTCCTATACAAGGATAGAGAGCAGAAGGTTTCAGAAACTACGAAGTAAGTGGGAGTTGAGATTGAGCTGCAGAAGAGTACACCCAGAGATGTTGCGGAAGAAACTCAACCAACTCCAGACGCTGTTGCTGAAGAACCTATGGTGGAACAAATGACACCTGAGCAGCTGTTTAGGAGATCATCAAGGACCATCATAGCACCAGATAGGTATTCACCTTCATTACATTATCTGTTGCTGACTGATGAAGGGGAACCAGAGTCTTTCGATGAGGCCCTACAGGTGGAGGATTCAATCAAGTGGGAGCAAGCCATGAATGATGAATTGAGATCCCTTGAGAAGAACAACACTTGGGTGTTGACTGAGTTACCTGCAGAGAAGAAAGCCTTGTTGAATAAGTGGGTGTTCAGAATCAAGGCAGAACCAAATGGTAAAAGAAGGTTCAAGGCTCCGTTAGTGGTTAAAGGATATTCACAAAGGAAAGGTATTGATTATACTGAAATATTTTCTCCTGTTGTGAAGTTAACTACTATCCGAATTCTGTAGAGTATTGCTGTATCAGAGAATTTGCATCTTGAGCGTTTTTACATGGAGATCTGGACAAGGAGATCTATATGCAACAACCAGAAGGATTTGTAGTTCCGGGCAAGGAACACATGGTGTGCAAGCTCAACAGGAGCTTGTATGGGTTGAAGCAAGCACCGAGGCAGTGGTACAAAAAGTTCGACTCCTTCATGACCAAGAGTGGCTTTTGCAGGGCTGAAAAGGATCAGTGTTGTTACTTCAAGAAATACACTGATTCTTATGTGTTTCTACTCTTGTATGTGGATGATATATTGATTGCAGGATCCAGTATGAGGGAGATAAACAATCTGAAGGCAAGTCTGTCTTCAGCGTTTGAGATGAAAGATTTGGGTACATCGAAGCAGATTCTGGGGATGAGGATTTCTTGGGATAGATCTGCAGGCACCTTAAATCTATCCTAGGAGCAATACATTGAGAAGGTGTTGGCCAGATTTCGGATGAGTGATGCTAAACCCATGACTACTCCTTTAGCAAAACACATAAAATTGTCAAAGGGGCAGTCACCCAAGACAGCTGAAGAGCGTGAGCAGATGGTAATTATTCCATATGCTTCAGCAGTTGGGAGTTTGATGTATGCTATGGTCTGCACTAGACCTGACATAGCACATGCAGTGGGAGTTGTTAGCAGGTACATGGCGAATCCGGGGAAAGAGCATTGGGAAGCTGTTAAGTGGCTTCTGAGATATTTGAGAGGTATATCCAGTATTTCACTTAGTTTTGGCAAAGGCAAAGTGAATCTGCAGGGTTTTGTGGATGCTGATCTTGGTGGTGATGTGGACTCGGGCATGAGCACATCCGGATACATTTACACCATAGGTGGTACAACAGTAAGTTGGATGTCCAGGCTTCAGAAGTGTGTTGCTCTTTCATCAACAGAGGCTGGGTATGTGGTAATAGCTGAAGCTGGAAAGGAGATGATATGGTTGGCAGATTATCTGAAAGAGTTGGGCAAGAAGCAGAGCGAGAAGATTCTTTATTCAGATAGCCAGAGTGCCATACAGTTGGTGAAGAACCCAGTCTATCATTCAAAGATAAAGCACATCATAAGACGGTACCATTTCACTCGCTGCGCAGTGGAGGATGGTGATATGTGTTTGGAGAAGATAGAGAGTGCAAAGAATCCAGCAGACATGTTGACGAAATGTGTTGATGTTGAGAAACTGAGGTTGTGCAAAACCTCAGTTGGTCTTCTGTAGTTTGTTTCTACAGATGGTGCGGTGTGGTGAAGATATTGATGATGTTGGGATAATTTTTTGGACGACTGAATCAGTCTCCAAGTGGGAGAATTGTTAGGTGTGGAGCCTGATTAATATGTGATGGACTTGAATTATTTTCTTGTATTTTTAGGAAACCCATAATCCATATAGGTTTAGGAAAACTCATTGTCTTCATAGATTTGGGAAAGGAAAACCTATAATCTTGATCAAATTGGGAGACCTTTCTCTTATAGGTTTGGGACTATTTGGGATCTATATATTGGCTGTACTGTTTATTCTCCTTTTATTGTAAATACCCTTAATTATTAATATATATAAATCCCGCCGCCGTGGAAGTTTACCCTAACGGGGTGTTACCACGAAATAAGTCTCTCACGTTTTTTTTTTCTCTCTTTAAGATTTTTTTATCTTCTTCATTGGTTCAAAGTGTTTGAGTGAATCGATCCTAACACCCCCAGCACCGGTTACAACAATTGGGGCCCAAAAACGGGAGTTGGCATTTTCTACAAAATCATATTCTCCCCAAAGTGCCGAGACATCGTCTTCAGTTGGTGTAACTATCTCAACAGGTCGAGCATCGTGTTGAGATGATGAGGATCATTTCCTTCTATGTAAAGAAGCTCCCTCATCAACAACTTCTTCATCATCATCAATCATCACGGTGTCTATGACCAACCCAGAAGGAGGACCAGTCGTCATTGCCACCGGAGATGACTCAGGAGCATCAGTCTTTGCCCTCTTATTCTTTTCCCTAGCCGCGGAGGAACGTCTTCTCTTTGGTTGCTTATCCTCCCGCTGGGGACTCCGTAAAGAAGTGTTTGCGCCCGAAACAGGCCCGGAGATACCTGTTCAAGTAAGTGCTTCCTGAAGTAGCCTCGCTGCATCAGCAGGATCATCCAAAACGTCCTCCTTGGAGATAGCAACAGAGCCCGCAGGTAGACCTAATTTCGTGAACAAGTCAAAAGGATTTAACCAAGTTCTCCATGTACAAAAAAAAAGGAAGCAAGGTAAATTAAAATTACCATGATTTTGGCCTTCCACCTGTATTTAAGGGCCAGTTCTTTCCTCAAACGAGTTTCGGGCGTCGTGACGTTCAAGATCTTCTGAACCCACTGGTCCAAACCTTCCACCACTGGTGGGATCCATCAAGTTGCTGAAGCATGCGAAGGGTGAAGAGTTGATATAACCATAAAAGAATATCTAGTAAAAAAAATACTAAACAAAGAGCTTACGAGTGTGGTTCCAAACAAACGGAGAGGATGAGGCCGTTGTCGGAATGATGTCGTTGGCCACGATCGTTGTCATCATCCATGCTAGATAGCAAAGCGTGGTGTCCACGCTTGCATAGATTTATCATTCCCCCGCGAAAGATTTTGGGAGAATAGATATTCATTGTATGGTTAGCTCATTTCCAGTTTCCTGGCACAAGCGTCGAAGATAGGCGACCATCCTCCACACTGAAGGGCTTACCTGTGCCAAACACACTTGGTAGCGAAGGCAAAACTCCGCAATCACGGAATCAAGCTCTCCACTCAAAGAAAATGCATCCAAAGTAAAGAGATACGTGTAAAAGTATGTAAAAACTTCATTGGGAAGGATCACTAGCTCTGATAAATCAGGAGCAATGATATCCAACTCATGGCAGCGACAGTCTTCCTTCACAGCAGGAATATTGGAAGGACGAATGGGAGAAGGGTATTTACTAACAGCCATGTACGAGGGTTACGACTTTGCTCTTGTTCTTTGAAGGACCATCACGCTTGGAAGAAGAAGCCATTGAAAAAGAAAAAGGGAAAGGTTTTGTGTTTGAAGAAAATTAGATGGAAAACAAAGATGCAAATCAGAAGCTCGAGAAATTGTGAAAGTAAAAGAAAAGAATGTTACATATAAGTAAAATTTTGGTGGCTAAATTCATGGCCATGATTCCCTCGATA
The DNA here is from genome assembly GCA_002018475.1 of Nicotiana obtusifolia. NCBI lineage: Eukaryota > Viridiplantae > Streptophyta > Magnoliopsida > Solanales > Solanaceae > Nicotiana > Nicotiana obtusifolia. The sequence continues at coordinate 55,262 of MCJB01026365.1, forward strand.
ATCGGCAAAAGATGTGTTAAATCATGGGATGACGCGTGTTCGGGGAATTAAATGCGAAGAGATGTGCATCTAATCAACTGTCAAAAACCTTCAGAGGGAGTTATAGTAATTCCCGCCAAAAAGGTGTTTCTACCAACTTCTCAGTAACACAAAGTTATGTCACCAGAAAGCAGCAGGACTATCTGTATAGGGTGATATGATATGACATTTGATCGTCTAAAGGGAGGACACGTGGAACCCAAGACAGGGATGGCCGAAGATCGAATGCAGCCATTCCGCTTGCCACCGGAAAGGATAACGTTCATAAAGATGTGTTAAATGCTATGCGCCCGGTAGCATTTGATAGGGAATATTCTGCAGCATTAAGAGCGATGGTCCGTTACAGAGAATTCGGCATTTATGTTCACAGTTACGTCTTCATCAATGACCCTCATAATTGACATTGAAGGGGGACACGATCCTAGGACCTCCTTTCCTAGACATAGCTATAAATAGTGAGCTCAGTTATCATTGTAAGGGACACGAATATTCTGGTAAAACTTATACTACATTCTATGCAAAGCTCAATACAATCTTACTTTCTTGCTTTTTGATCTCATCATTGTAGTGCCCGAAAATCGTGTTTACCGGATCATCATTTTTGTTGTTTCATCTACATTTTAAAGTTAAGTATTGTATAGTTCTTCTACTATTATATTATTTCAAAATCAAACTAGTTCACTTATCTAAAAATCACTTATAAATTAACTTTATCGTTTTATAAGTAAATAACGTATATAAAATATTTGCCGCATTTTATGAGCTACGACAAGCCTTCAGTGTTATACATAGGTCCGCCTATGTGGATGATACCCATCAAATGGTACTACTAGTATTTAGTTACCATTCATGAGCTAATGTTACCATAAGCCTGCAAACAAAATTCTTAAATGTTGCTTTTTCTTTTTTGCACGCATTAACGTACATATGTTTGAATCCACCCACATGCATGCTCCGACAATTTGCATTGGGAATGCACGTCTAGTGGCTTTTATTTGAAATTCTTTTTCAGGAAAACAAATTTTAACTTTATTTTGATCGTTTATCTATGATTTTCCGGAAAATATCTTTAGTGTACAAATAACAGCATTTAAACCTTCTTACGCGAGCTAGGTTTCAATTCATTAGAGAAGCTTTTTGTTAAATAGATGTTTTTGTAAGCTTTTGCTATACATATCAGACGAAGAATTACTTATTGTTATAGGTTAACTTAACCTGACAGTGTAACGATCTATACACTATTGGCGTAAAAATGCGGAACGCTTGGAGCCTTGGAGCCTTGGAGCAATAGTAATTTTTTTTGCGTGTCACAGGTTCGAGCCCTAAAAGTAGCCATTAATATTTGTATTATGGTAGGCTGTTTACGTCAAATCTCTTGGGATGTGTACTCTTTCCCCCCTCATGCATAAATGCGAGATGCTTTATGCACCAAACTGTCCAACGCACAAAAATTAAAACGCTTTTATCAACCCGAAACACTGATTAGGCTATTTTCTTGTTGGTTTTCATTGGGTTCTCGTACTAGTAGAATTTTGTGGAGAGGAAGCAAATGAATCTACATGAAAGTGAAACATGTCCATTGTGCAAAACTGCAAATTATTGCATTAAACGCAAGGCCGAGGGGAAGCAAGGGGATGGGGGACCTCCCTCAACGTACTGGTGAAAAATTGAAGAAGCTGATCTAACACTGGCCTTTCATAAATGATAAAATTGGAGAATAAAGGGGTTCCATATTTATGGCTTCTTCTCTAGGGGACAGGACATACCTCCCCATTTTTAGCTATCTTCCCTCTTTAATGGTCCATGTCCACCTCAATCTTCTCATCTTAATTTCCCTCAGTAACACCTTTGTCAAAAGTACTACTAGTTGCTGGGAGTTACTGTCTTCTTTATCATGTGCCTATAAGTGTACCGTAATTGTTATTACCGCCTGTTTATATTATTGTGTTTTTAAGGTTTTTGTACGTCCCGTAAGGAAGATGTTTAATAGCCCTTTACAATATCCGGTCATCTTTCGGTCATCTTTACATGTTATAATAAGTTTCAAGATTAAAAATCTCATATTTAATTTAAATAAATTTATTTATAAATATTTTTTGGGTGACCTGATAGTGTATAATATTATTTACACTAATAATGTATTAAAACTTAAACCATTTATTAAAAGTTGTCTCAACTAATTAATACACGATTTTTTAACTTTTCAAAAACATGAAATATTTTGCAAGAAAATGACTAATATTTGGAGTTTTTTTTTAATAACTAGTGTATGCATGCATTTTGTAACGCTTTATACCATACTTATCTATACGTATTTATACCTTATTTCTGTGACAATAAAAGTTTGTTTTATCGGTTCAACTTCCTCACTTTGTATTAGGACATGTATTTTATGGTTGCAGCTAGAATGTATGCGAGAGAATGTAAGGGGTCGTTTGGTAGGATGTATTAGATAAATTAATGTATGCATTAATTTTGTGTATTAATAATATTTTGTTTGGTACACTTTTTGAACCTATACATTTAGTTATGCAAGCATTAGTTACACACCCTATTTGGTATTATTCTATGCATAACTAATGCATAAGATACTATGGTATTAACAATGCAGTGGATGTTAATGCATGCATTAGGTTAGTTAAAAACAAAATCATCCTTCAAAATTTATGCTTGATTAAAAATGCTATTATATTGATGCAAGTTTGAAATAATTCAAGAAAGTGAGAAATAAAATTATATCTCTAGTAAATAAATAAATACTTAGCATATTTTCTGTTTTATAAATAATATTCAGTTATATACTACACTATAAGTAGACAAATCAAACAATTTTTTTTAACCTTTTTCATATAAAAACATTCCTCATTATATGTTTCTTTTAAAAAGATAAAGTGATGGATTGGTTATGAAGGTATTTTTGTAAGCAAATAATTCTTTTAGAAATTGTGCAATGCTTTAATTTATCAAACCAAACAATGGATAAGAAATATGTCAGCATAACTAATGCCAGCATAACTAATGCAAGCATAACTAATACCAGCATTACTAATACACCATATTCAACATTATTCTTATATACTCTATCAAATGACCCCTAAGGGTTTTATTATTGACAAAAAAATGGCCATGTCCTGTTAGGGGTTGTCCTGATTTTCTTACCATATTTGAGTTTCCTATTTCTTGAAGTAAAAGACAATATATTTACCATAATTGAGTTTTCCTTTTTGTAGAAAGAAATTATAATTCATCCATGTTTGGCTAGTCCCGTTTCTTGTAGTACAATGTTTGGGACTTTTATAAATTGAGGATCCACAATGTATCCATATGGGGTTTGAGAGTCGTGTTTAAGGGGAGAACTTTACGGGATAAGTGTTGGTGTGTCACTTGTGTTTCCTCTTTATGAGGTTGTTCTCTCGATATTTTGTACTTTTTTTTATATAGTGGATTGCTCATCTCCGCCGTGGACGTAGGTCAGTTGACCAAATCACGTTAAATGTTTATGTCTCTTTTGGTATATTTCTCTTTTATTGTTGGATTTATCGTCGTTCAAGATTTGCTTTACTAGCTCCCACATGACACCTGATTATTTCGGTCCTAACAAGTGGTATCAGAGCGAGGTTCAAGATAGGTTCACTTGGCGAGTTTAGTTCTAGCCGCAATCTATTTGACGGTAATCATGATTTTGTCTGAGAAATTCGACCGGAGTACTACTCACGTTGGGACAAACTTTGTGGTGGAGATTTGGAGATGCGACCTGTTGAAGGCTATGTGAAGAAGGTGGATCAGATTTATTTTGTCAGAAAATTCAGACCAAGGGGGAGAATTGTTAGGGGTTGTCCTGATTTCTTACTATATTTGGTTTTCCTATTTCTTGAAGGAAAGGACAATATATTTACCATAATTGAGTTTTTCTTTTTGTAGAAGAAAATTATAGTTCTTCCATGTTTGGCTAGTCCCTTTTCTTGTAGAAAAATATTTGGACTTTTATAAATTGAGGATCCTTCCTTCTCATTCAGTAGCATCCGCAATGTAGCCATATAGGGTTTGAGAGTCGTGTTTAGGGGAAAACTTTATGGAACAAGTGTTGGTGTGTCACTTGTGTTTGCCTCTTCGAGAGGTTGTTCTCTCGATATTTTGTACTCTCTTTTTATATAGTGGATTGCTCATCTCCGCCGTGGACGTAGGTCAGTTGACCAAATCACATTAAATGTTTATGTCTCTTTTGTTGTTGGATTTATCATCGTTCAAGGTTTGCTTTACTAGCTCCCGCATGACACCTGATTATTTCGGTCCTAATAAATGGTATTAAAGCGATGTTCAAGACAGGTTCATCTTGGCGAGTTTAGTTCAAGCCGCAACCTATTTGACGGTAATCATGATTTTGTCTGAGAAATTTGACCGGAGTACTACTCACGTTGAGACAAACTTTGTGGTGGAGATTTGGAGATGCGACCTGTTGAAGGCTATGTGAAGAAGGTGGATGGATCAGATTTTTTTTGTTAGAAAATTTAAACCAATGGGGAGAATGGTTAAAGGTTGTCCTGATTTTCTTACCATATTTAGTTTTCCTATTTCTTGAAGGAAAGGACAATATATTTACCATAATTGAGTTTTCCTTTTTGTGGAAGAAAATTATAATTCTTCCATGTTTGGCTAGTCCCTTTTCTTGTAGGAAAATGTTTGGACTTTTATAAATTGAGGATCCTTCCTTCTCATTCAGTAGAATCCGCAATGTAGCCATATGGGGTTTGAGAGTCGTATTTAGGGGAGAACTTTACGGAACAAGTGTTGGTGTGTCACTTGTGTTTGCCTCTTTGTGAGGTTGTTCTCTCGATATTTTGTACTCTCTTTTTATATAGTGGATTGCTTATCTCCGCCGTAGACGTAGGTCAGTTGACCAAATTACGTTAAATGTTTGTTGGATGTATCGTCGTTCAAGGTTTACATTACTAGCTCCCACATGGCACCTGATTATTTTGATCCTAACATGTCCAATCATGCAGACAAAGTTTCTTGTTTTTAATCTTGACATAGTAATATATGCAAAAAAGAGATTTTAATTAACTTTTAAATTGAGTCATTATTCAAGGTAACGGATCTTTTTGATTTGTTAGCAAGTAACCTAATTAAAACCCCGAAATAATTAATTAAAAGCAAAGAAAAACTTGAACAATAGATTTGTTTTTTTCCTTACTAAGGTTTAACTTTTACCTTACCAAAAAGCAATCTAGTAAACCTACCAATTATGTCAAAGCTTACTTAGTTTGGCAAAGAAACAATAATGTCACCGATCCGATTTAAGAATTTTTGGCACATATTTCTGCTGCCATTTTCACGTGGAAACGGGGACTTAGCCACAGGGATGTGGCACAAATAAGAGGGACCATTTTTTTTATTTTTTGCACCAAAATTCAATTATACGTGTTAAGTGAAAAAAAATCCAGATCTAGTTTCATAGTAGGAAACAAGGTCCCTCTACAGGGAACATTATATTGCATTCATCATATCATAGTCCTTTTCTGAAAATCTACTTAGTGTTATAACTCTTTGAAAACGAATCAACATCTTTGAGTAGTAGAATTGTCCCACTCTTTCCCAGCTGCAATATGTACGGTTGCGTTTTCTTCTTTGTTTTTTCTTATATTCTCTTTTGAACCAAAATCTTCTTAAATCTTTGAGCATATAGGATATAATTCTAAGTATTATCACTGGAATTTTCACTCACTTTATTCGATTACGTGGTCCTCAATAAATTTGCATGTGGTCCGTTTTGCCGCATACTCTTTTTTGTTTATGGAACAGCCTATTGTCTAAGTTTTGGATAATTTAGGATATACAATCATATATTGTACTATTCACTAGTTAAACTTACAGCAACTTCATTTAAGATTCTAACTGGTAGTTAGTTTTTATTTTAATAGAATACTACTGGAAAATTATAAAGAAAATCTTGTAGCAACGGTAAAGTTATCTCCATGTGATTGATAGGTCAAATGTTCAAATCATAAAAGCAATCATTAATACTTGCATTAGGATAAGGAAAGACATCACATCCCTTGGATGCAGTCTTTCTCCAAATACTGCGTGACTTGTTCTGTAATTGGCAGGCGTCGAAAAAAGAGTTGAAATTAACAAAAATTACTATTTCACGGAACATACTTCCCAAGAAAATTACCAGTATTTCACCAACATTTCAGATAATGAAGTTTAGTATTTGCAAATAATGATTGACCAAACCACTATCAACTAGTGAGGTTCAGTAGTAGCAAATAATGAAATACTTATTATTTGTGGCCAAGTTAATACCACTAGTGAAAGATATTTATAGAATAAGTTAAATCTGACGCTAAATAAATAAAATTAACTTAAATTATGGAAGATTTGTGAGACACTGCTAAGATTAGTAGTAATATTATGGGGTAAATTTGCCTGCAGGACAAAAATAGTTAATTTCCTGATTAAGTGCTATCTTACAGATTAATGGTTTTGCTTTACACTATTATATAGCTGTCAACAACCGATTAAGTAATCATTGTTTTTGACTATAAACCAAAAGGTGACAAACTTCATATATCACACTATTTATAGCTTTTAGTTATAGAATTAAGAAGTACCCATAATCACTTCCCCATTTTTTCCACAGAGGTTGCAATCCTTTTGACCATTACAATATTCACTGTAGCCATTTAATCAATTATACATGTTGGAGTATTCCCTCCTGCATATATTGCCTTCTATTCATTGACCTTTCAATTGTTGAGAAAATACATTCTTTTCGTTTTACATTTTTTACATTTTTTTCCATCCTATAAAATGCAGTACGACTAATTAATCCTTTAGACCATTACAGTTACTATTAGCTTATTGAAGTAGTTTAATGTTACCTATGGATTTCATATATTTAAGACATATACATTGGAAATGTAAATATCTTTTATACAATCGATATAGTTTAACCAGTAATAATAGATCAATTACTATTTTTATCTAGTTTACAATTAATACATATAAGTATCTGATTATGTAAAAATATTTTATATGATTAGTGCATGAAACTTTAATTTTTTTTTTTATATATTAGTTCCTCTGCCCACTTAATATCCTACTTTAAAGGATATGCTAAATTATGGCCAGCTAATGAAGTTATTGATAAGGATAGAACAATAACATCATGATTATGAAGATCAGTACAATATCAGCTATGGAGGGCACTACCCAGCTTGTCATTTCAATTTGGGTCCACATTAGCTTTTGGACCATTTTTGTACTGAACATGCAGTATCTAACTTTGTCCAAATTTGAAGCATATGATATTAGTGAAACATGCACTTACTATGAATTAACAAACCATTAATTTCTCTTTTACTGAATTAAAGACTTGTTGGTAACTTTTTTGTGGAAGAACAACGAAAATTTAACTTTATTTGGTACATATTCCTGCTTTTCCGGCATCATTTCCTCCTTGTCCCTAATAATGCAATATTTACTATTATTCGAACTACGAATGAGAGCTTTGGATCAATCATAAAATTGTCTTCATATGACTTAGTTACGAGAAATAGCTCAGGTGACTTAGTCACGGGAAAGAGCTCCGGAATCAACTACCGATACTTACATTAAGGTAAATAGGCATCACACCCCCTTGGAGTGCAACTATTCCCCAAATCTTATGTGAATACGGGATGCTTCGTGCACCAGAATACATTTTTTTACCATTATTTAAACTTTCTCAATGGTAATTTTTGCTCAAGTATGTGCACGAGAGGGGATATCCACACGTGTGAATAAAAATAATTAACAAAGAGCAATTATTAAAATACTTCTTTAGGTTAATTAGTGCCACATCAACTCATCAAGACATGGAATTGCTTTTAGGTACAACACTATAACTATAAGTGGTCTTTAAAAAGCTAAAGTGATTTTTAACTAAGGTATGACTCATAAAATAGGAGAAAGTTTTAACTAATTATGACCTACAAATCCTTAAAAAATCAATCCAAGAATCTCCCTCTTTCCTTCCCTTTTTGAAGTATAAGAAGGAATGTTTGTTCCTTTATCTCAAAGAGAAGAAAAGAAAAAGATATGAGAATGATGGTGTTATGCAGATTGAGTAATATATGGCTGAGATTATCAGAATGAAAATGCCATAATTATTTGGTCAAAGGATATACCTTTTTGCATCATTGAAAAACATTTAGTTTTTGTACTTGATCAAGAACCCACAAAAGAAGAAAAAGTAGATTGAATAATAATATGGGGTCATTTTCAATTCTCATATTACCAGTGGAATTTTCATCATTAGATTAGACCCTCCATTAACAACATAATTCCCTCCATTTCTAGCAAAATCTAAATCAATGGATGTCTAAAGGAAATTTTTCTTTTGAGTTTGAAAAAGTTTCCAATACATAGTTACGGACAGGTAATTGGCCCCCCTTGTCTGTCCATTAGTACCCAAAAGTCATCCACTTACATTCAAAATTAGGGAATAAATAAAAATACTAGCTAAAATCCGACATCTTCTTTCCTTTTTTCACCTTTTCTCCAACCACCACCAATTTCTTTTCCTTTTCTTGTTCATGCAAAAACCTGTTACAAGATGTAACAAAAAAGCAATAGCTACAACCTCAGCCTCAGCCTCATGCATCATTCAAAGCAGCAAAGACTTGTAGGTGAGAAATGGAGACTGGAATTGGCCTCAGTTGCGCAGAGGGAATACATGCATTGACATTTGTTGGCTTTGCCAAGACTAAAGAGGCTGCACTTTTATCAGGACTTGCTTCTCTTGAACTGCCAAGGCTAGTAACCAAAGATGAGGCATTTGAAAAATGGTTACCAATCTTGTTCTGTTGATCATCAAGAATTGCATGGTTACTTGAATTCATCAAATCAATACCAATTAGATCCTGTAATGCCATTGAGAAAGTTGGGTTCCTATAATTTCCTAGAGAAGGATTAGAGGATTGATATGACACCATTTTCCAATCTGTGACGTTATTGCCATTGTTGTTGTCATTTTGAACACACGGTTCTTCATTCTTTTGACCAGTGAGATTGTATTCAATGGACTCAATTGGTTCTCTTTCTTTGTTTCTCCTAGCTAATTCTCCAGCAGGAAGAGTATTACTAGCCATGATTTTTTCCACGTCGTATCGCGATATGTCAAAGTTTGTGACAGCATTTACACCTCTGAATTTGATTGCAGCAACATCATATGCTTCTGCAGCTTCTTCTTGTGTGCCTATGAAAATTACAAAAAATGTGTCATAAAACTTTAATAACATATACTGGGAAAGAGCTTTTTTTTTTCTCTTTATTATGTGATCAGAAGGAAGAAACAGCTTTCGGAAAAGTTTTGCAGTCCCACCAAGTATGGGTGATACACCGGCAAAGTAAGAGTATAGTCAGCCTTTGACAAGCATTACTACTAGTGGCTAAAAGGAAATGCGGTACCAAAAAGAAAAGACACAAAATTGCAGTTCTCCAATGTATTGATCTTTAGCTTCAATTCTTTGTCAAAATGTCATCTAAGTAATAAATTATGCAAATAATCATATGTTTAAAGGACTAAATTATTTAAGAGAGTTTGTAAGGATTTACTGAAAGTCCCAAGATAGAGATCTTTGTTCCCTGCAACTCTTCCAATTCTTGCCTGCCATCTTCCATGCTGATGGTGCCTGTTATAAGAAAAAAGAATAAAATCAATTACTAATCATTTTAAAAGGAAAAATGTATTGATCTACCGCTATGTGGGGTGCGGGAAAAGGTCGTACTATAAGAATCTATTGTTCACAATCTTATCCTGCATTTCTAGGAGAGGCAACGTTTCCACGCACAAAGAAAGACAATATTTTGTTTAGATGCAACGTCAAGAATACCTGGTCACTCCTCTAAACATTGAAGCACCTCTTGAGAATCCACTACTTTTCCTGAATATAATGATATAACACAAAAACTTCAACACAAACTCAACAATAATACAAGGATATAACAAAAATTAAGACTCATATTAGTTGTATACACTTGGAAATGAACAAAGTACAAAATTAATTAACAAAAGTTCACCTTCGTAAGTGTGCGACATATTCTTGCCGGGTCATATTCTTCATATCCTCGAGTTCTTTCTGGTAGTTCTCTAACTGCAAAAATGAGCCAAGAAATGCTGCCTCATGTTAGCTAATAGGCATTAAAATACAACTCAAGAATAAAAAATTACTCATATATACCGGAAAGTTAATGTGAGTTGAATGTCCCCAATACTTTAGTGCAGCTAAATCATATGCTCTTGCAGCTTTCTCTTCCATATCATAGCCCCCTAAATTCCACATTTATTTTCAGTTTAGTATTAAGTAAAAAAATATAATCAGGTATCTTAAAATATTGATAAATACAAAGTCACTTACCAAGATAAACTGAAATAAGGTGGAGTTGATTTGAATAGAACACCCCCAACAAGTAGATACATGACAAAAAAATTCATAGCAATAGTCAGACTATGAACAGAATGGGGCCAAAAAATTGCAGTCAAAGAAGAAAATACACTCAAACAAATTTATGTGGATTCAATAAAAGTTTCATGTTAGCTAACCTTGTCTTCCTTTTCTTGTCTGCCCTTCCTTCTTGCAACTATTATCCCACAAATGCGCCTCATACCTACCCGTCCACCTATGTCTGTTGAAAACATATTCACACTATGTCATTTGAAAATTTTAACGATAAAAGCAGATACTCAAGATCGAGAAAATAAGAAAAACTAAAAAGGCAAAATCCTGACAACTGGAAGCAACCCATTTTCACATTGAAGGACAAGAAATAGCCAAACTCCTCAAAAATAGCAACCCCACAAACAAAAAGTTATGGCTTTTCAAAAAATTAAAGAAATGGACTGACCTAGTGACACCTCTGTACTGAGAAGTTCTCTGACCAAATGTATCAATAGATTTCCTATGAACAGGTTGTTTTTGAACAACTTTTCCAGAAGCCCTTTTCTTCGTTTCAATGGCAACACATTCCAGCTCATTAGGAGAAATTTGTCTTTGAGTAACACGGCTAGACTGAGAACCAGGATTCATAGACAAGCTCAAAGACTGCAGATCATTACCACCCACTGTACAACCACCAGAACCAGCAGTACCACCACCACCTGCACCAACCATACTACTACAAGTGGCATTTATATGTTGGTCAATAGCATAATGTCCCCAACTTTTCAGCTCATTTCCAGAAACTGCAGTCATTTGGGCATCACAGTTTGAAATTTGAGTTGGTTTTGTTTCCTCTAATAATGATTCTTGGTACATGCCATGACAATGCATGGGAGAATAATAGCCTTCATTTTGGTGATAGTATAAGCTGTCTAAGCTTAGAGCCATAGCTTCCCTCTCATGATTTCCATATTGACTTGCACCACCTAAAAAGTCCTCAAGCTTAGGTGATGAAGAACTTTGCACCATAGCTTTTTACACAAAGATAACCACAAAATATTAGTGAAAAGAAAAAGGAAAAGAAAAGTAAAAAAAGATTAAAACTTTAGAAGAAAACACAACTAACCATCTGCATGAGATCTTGAGAGAGCTTCCATAATACAAAGAGAGCCATCAGATTTGAGAGGCATAACAGATAAAGAAGAATGGCCAAAGGGATTATTTTCTCCAACACCATAACAAAGACCAGAGGTATTTGAGCTCACATTCATAGGAGAAGAAAGATAGAAACTTTGAGCAAGAGCAGAGGTAGTAGTAGTAGGATGAATAGAGCTCTGATTATTGAACTGATGGTGTTGGCGTTGAGTTTCAGAAGAAGTAACTTCCATTTTCATGTGTGGTGAGAGAGAAAAACCTAACCAGTTACTACTACCATCATTATGACTATTACTATTATTATTATTATTATTATTGCTGCTGTTGCTGCTGTTGGACTTCATCTTCATTCAGTTGTTGAGATGTTCTTGTAAGTTTGTAAAGTTTTTCTGTGGTTCAAGGTAGTTAAGTTCAATCATTGGAAGAAAATAAAGTAATCATTTCAAAACAAGAAAAAGAAAAAATAATAAAAATCATACCTTTAAAATTCAAGATTCACAGCATATGAAAAAACTTGGCCAAGATTTTTCTGTTTTGTAGTGTAGTTGCAGTAAGAACTCATGAAACTAAAGAATTTTTTTTGTGTGCTGCTCCCCACAAGTAAAGAGGAAAAGGAAAAGAAGTCTTCTCTTCAATCAAGGTGAAAAAAGCCCAAACTCTCTTTCTTGTAGTTTCTCATTCTCTTTCTTTTCTTACTCTTTAAAAAGAGAACAAAAACTGGACCCTTTAAACTAAACAAAGAGAATGAGTTTCAGCAAGCAATGCTGGATAGCACCCCTGCATTCGATAGCCATAGGGATCTGTGTAAATAGATATTCTTACTATCTTACACTAGATATATACTAGTATATGCTTTTTTTTTACCTTCTCTTTTTATCTTTTTGTTTTTCTCTTAACTAATTAGCAGACTCAAAACCTTATCTTAAACCAAGAGATACCCAAGATTCATACCAAGAAAAGAAAAAGGCCTAAGTTGTTATGTTATTCTCAACTTATTACAAACCCCCAGTATTTATTTAAAACCATAATGAACTAATGACATGAGCAAAGGTTATATTTGGCTTTTTCTTTATTTTTATTGTTGTAAAAGGGATCACCAAGATTTGAAGAAGAGAAGAGAGGAGGCCCATTTCAATCTAGTGGAAAATAAAGAACCAATAAGGAAGGAGTGTAGTCAGAGATAAATATCAGTAGTAACCAAAAGAAATTTGCTTTTTGTTCAGAAAATGTAAGAAAAGAGAAAAATAAATAAAAGAGCAAATGTTTAACAGTAGCAGTAGCATAATGCAGAGAGGGTTTTGGATAGATTTGATTGACGGGCAATGGGCAGGACATCTGCCCATCCAGTCACTTCATACAGTACAACAGCTTTCTCCCCCCTCCACCCTTACCCCCACCCACCACCCACCACCCTACCAGCCACTCCTACCACCTTGTTAACCATTTTCAAAACTTCAGTCCTTTCTTTTCTACTTAATGCACAAGTTCCTTTAAGTTCCTTTAAGTTTCTTTTCTATGTTAGTATCTCATTCTCAATATCTCTGATTGAGGATAGATGAATAAATAACAACTAACCATATTTTTGAGCGGTAGAATTTCCTTTAAGTCTTTAAGATCCTATCATGATTATCATTTTATTTCTAATAAGAACATTTGGAAATAATTTATAGCATGAATGAATCACTTTAAATGAAATACAAAATCGTTATGGGGTTACATGGTCTTGGCTAATATACATATCCTGAGTAGCCAATTTTTGAAATTTGAGTGGAGTTCACATATATTTACTTAATTATATGGTCTCAAGGTGACACATCTTTATTTTTACTTTATTTAATATTAGACCTAAGTAGTATTATGTTTTCCGTGTAGTAATGTCCAATTTTGAGTGTGCGAGCGTGCAAAGGGTGTTAACCGTCTCATAGTGACAAAAAATGAATTGTAGTCTTTTTATATAATTTTGAACAGTTCTCCCTTATGAGCTCGTAATATAGCGTTTAGTTAGGTTGTTGTCCATTTTTGTACGGAGCAACATATCACCATCTTAGTTTGTCGGAGTTACAAAATAAAGTTTATACAATCTTGCAAAGGGCCGTTTGATACGAGAGATAAACATAATAATTTCGGAATATAATCTTGAATTGTATTTATTTCGTATTTGATTATAGGCATTACCCATCTCCGGAATATGTTTTAAATTAAAATGGTGGGATTAATTATATTCCACCCCATGAGATATCCTTATTTATCCTACCATTGTACCAAACGATTTCTCGCTGTATAATAATTTTATATGGTAATTATTTGTTACTTGAGATATTTTGGAAATGCTAATAACTTGCAGATATCTCATCAGTTGGATTGCCTGGCGCGAACTTGTTTAGCTCTTCGTATCTCTAAGACTTTTGAATGCAATAACTTGTTCAAAAGAGAATAAACAATATTATATTGTAGACTACAATGTTGTTGAGGAATAAACGACAGTCTCATTTTCTCAATGATCCGAGTAAGAAATAATTCATGCCTTAGGCAAATTTATGATTGATCGATTATCAGGCAAAAATATGAATGATTGATTATTGAATACCGGAAATATGAATGATTGCCTTAGGCAAGTTTTAAAAGGAAGAATGTTACCGACATTATATATATTACAAATCAAATAACCAAAAAAGAAAGAAGAGAAAAGGAATATATCAGCATTTAAGGCTTATAACAACCTTATGCCAAAGATATTCTGCTACAATTCGGGAATACTGTATTGGATTTTTCTAATTTCATCCACGGTCACAAAGTATTCGACTGCTGCCGCCTTCATGTGCAGAAGGGCAGCTAGAATTTTGAGTTTATAAATTTCAAATTCTAAAAATACATATTACTAGCTTATAAAGTATTAAGTGAATTTTTAAACATAACTATATGGTGTAAACCAAACTTACGCAGAACCGTAGCCTGTTCGTGTGAATATCATTTCATTATTCACACGTATAAGTACAACAAAACCATTATGCCGGAAAAGGAACTTTATGATTATCAAGAAACTTGTTTTGACAAATATACTTAGTCGGAGTTAATTTTGTGTGTATTTAGACTTTGATATTGGTTTATGACAACTTTTTCTTATATTCAAGACAAAAGGATATCAAATTGTGGTTGTGGGCTAGCTCAATTTGTGAGCTTCCTGCATTTTACGATTGAAGTGGAGGGTTCAAATTTCAGACCCTGTCAGCAGCGTAACATTTTCTTCCTTTTTCGTCGTCTCCATCTTGAAGTATTAAAAGATACTTATTGGATTAATTTTTTATTATTATTAAAAATGTATACCATGAATATTTATTGTCCCTTTTTTCCTTCTAACTTTTCTATATTTCCGCTTGCATAAGGCATGCTTTGGTAGAGTACGTGAAGTTGTTTTTAACATAAAGAAGAAGAAAAAAGAAAGGCATGCCTTTGATTGATAGCTGTTGCTTTTTCTAAGGGCAATAAGGAGCGTAGTCAACACCTGCTGCCAGACATAAAGTGGAAGTGGGTCTCCCTTTTGCTTGAAATATTCCAGGAATGATTAATAAAGGGCCCTCAAAAAGAAAATCCTTTGCTTTTTCCTGATAATTCTTTATACTAATAAGTTATTTCTTTAATAAGTATTTTTCGTGTGTTTATTAAATTGACAATCTATTAATTTATTAAATGAAAGCTTTTATATTAGAGATTTGCTGTTCTTCCGCATGTTTATCTAAGACGAAAGTCTTCTTTTGGATAGTCACTGCAGAATGTTTTCCACTTAATTAAAAAAAGCTACTAAAAGATTAAAATGTCCATCATCTTTATTGTTTGTGTGCTGTCCTTTTGTTTCATTTATTTTCTTCACGGGATCTAATCAACAGTCTCCATTTTTGTTTTATCTCGTTTTCTCCAACAGAAAGAATTAAGTAATAAAGAAAAACAAATGTAGTTTACGCAGGTTCACCTTATACCCTACTTCAGTTCTCTTCTTCTTTCCTAGAAGAACATAGTTAATTTATTTTCAACATTTGTTTTAAAGAAATAATTTAAATCTAAACTATACTAAATGGCATCTCTAATAACTAGTCAAGTAATTCAAAAAAAATGTTTCGAATGATATTATGCATTGTGCACGTACGTCATATTAAATGATTCTTTAACACAAAATTAAAGAAATCAAGGGAGAACAAATAAGAAACTTAATGACCTAACTTGCTTAGTTACAAAGGATCTTAAGGTAATGCACGATCCTCAACTAAGTGAATTAAGTGCTAATCAACATATTGAATGAGAAAAGAAATTATTTCCTTTTAGTGGTCGTGGGTAATTATGAGCAAAAAAGAAGATAAATGGCACTATTTTTACTTTAGGAAGAATAAGGGTAGCATTTTGCATGCCAAAACTGCATGGATGGAGGTATTCGTGGAGACAGATTTTCCAAATGCAAATCATTTGGTTTGAATCTTTGAAAGAGAAAAAAAAACAGACTGATCATTACTGTGGTTTTGGGAGGGAAGTACTGAGAATGGAGGATTGGAGAGAGGGAATTGAAGGGAGGAGAGGGGTTTGTGCGTGTGGATTCTTTTCCTTTGATTATATGGTAATGATGAGTGACTCCACCAAACACTATTACAAATAAACCCAACTTTCCCTGCTATTAAATGATTAGTATGTGGTGAGACGCCAACAATACTTAATTAATGGTCTCCGGTTGAATTCTTGAAAATAAAAATATTTTTGATAAGAAGCATTTGTCCCTTTGTCGGTGAAAATCTGAATTAGCTCTTAACTAATAAATCCAAGAAACCAAATGGTTAAACAAAATAAAATTAGTTTCTCTTTTTCCCTTGCAAAGGGGTCAAACATTTTTTTTTTGGGGAGAGGGAGTGAGGACTATACCAATGTGAGTTTGTTTATATATTGTCGATCCCAACTTCGAAAAAGGAGGATGATTGTGGAGAGTGACCACCAACGTAAAACGATTCAATTCTTACGATAAATTTTATTTGATTAAACATTGTCTGACCGATTCATATAACAAACTCAAATTTGTTTAAGATTGAGACTTAATATTGTTGTTGTTGTTATTTTTGAGTGGATTAGTTGTGGTGGTACGGGGGGAGGG